>JAOBYE010714025.1:0-10947 GCA_025403585.1 Parazoanthus swiftii
TTGGTCAAATTTATCCAGATTACTCAAATTTGTGCTTTTGCCGGTTTCCTTTGGTTCGTATTCAGGTAAACCAGTTGATCTTCACGTTTACAAAACTTTGACGGAGCTCCGTTGTTTCAGCACGCTGGGTAAAATGCGGCAGGGCTCCCAAAATCCTTTTCGTGCGTGGTTTACCAACGTTTTATGAAATATTTTTATATGAACAGAGTTAAATGGGAACACTCTTTAACGTATACAGATACCAAAATTTACAAGCAATATCAGAAACACTTTAAGGATAATTTGAGGCCGAGGCTAAAACAAGGGTCAGTATGAACAAAAGAACTGGACTTTCGTATACATATAGCAAGGTCTGATAACACTCTTACATTGATTAAGTTCATCAGTAACGCGAAAAGCGGGGCGGAAGGCTTAAAAACTTTTAATAGTATAATTAAAATCACGTGCTGCAACTTTATTTTAAGCAGAAACACGAGCTTCGAAATGCCAGAACTTGGACTAGTTAAAATCGAACACATTTCCATGACAGCCAATAAAGAAGTCGATACCACTGGTACTTCACACAGGGTTAGTGCTGACCATCAGCAACAAAATTCAAGGAGTATTCAAGGAGCCAAATTTCATTTTCAAGGAGTATTTTTGACGGGGTATTGTGTCTTTAATAATGAAAACTGTCGACTCTGTGCAAGAACACCAATCAGTTGTACATGTAAAAATCGCTTAATGAACACACGATTCACAAACAGATTTATACAAAAGTGTGCTTCATAATTTTTGCAACATTTATTTCTTAAACCTGCATCAGACTGAAAGTGCAAAATTCAAAGAGTATTCAAGGAGTCTGTGATAAATTCCAAAATTCAAGGGCTTTTCAAGCGCCCTTGAAAATGAAAACCAAATTCAAGGAGTTTTCAAGGAGTTTAAGGAGTAGCACGAACCCTGTACATAACAAAAGTGTAACAGCGTTTATTTACAAGAAAATACCAATTATGAGAGAAGAACCCGCGGGAGTCACGATTTTAAATTTATAGTCCCCAGAGCAAGAACAGATGTTTTTAAATTTTCTTTCTTTCCCCGCACTTTAAGTAAATGGATTACTCTCCCTAAAGACATAGTTTATGCACAATCAGTAGATAGTTTCAAATCTAAATTAATGAGTAGTTTATAAAATTTTATTGTTATCATAGTAGTTTTTAGATTTTAAATTAACATAATTTCTTTTATTATTATTATTACTTTACAGTTGGTGTGATATTTTCAATTTTACCGACTTAATAAAACGTAGACGTAGATGTAGACAGGTTTCAATAACGTTCACGACTACGTCTACGTTCACGTCTTCAACTACGTCTACGTTCACGTCTTCAACTACGTCTACGTTCACGTCTTCAACTACGGCTACGTTCAAGTCTGCGTCTACAACTTCGTTTACATCTGCGTTCACGTCTACGTCTACATCAACCTCTACGTTCACATCTACGTCCACATCTACGTCTACGTACACGTCTAAGTTATGCCTACGTCTACGAGTACGTCTACAACTTCGTTTACATCTACGTTTACGTCTACGTCCACAACTACCTGTACGTCTACGTTCACGTCTACAACTACGCCTGCATTCACGACTACGTCTACATCAACGGCTATGTTTGCGTCTACCACATGTACGTCTTCGTTCACGTCTACGTCTACAACTACGTCTATATCTACGCCTTCATCTAAATCTTCATCTACGTTTAAGGTTTTGTTTTTTCCTATTGGCTAGGATCTGGCTACATATTGTTAAGCGGAAGAAGATCTGAAGCGCGAGCTATCTTTGGCTAGCCAATCAGAGGGAAGGCTTAAAGAAAGATCGCCAATCAGTGAGATGCTGAGCAATATTAATAATAATAATAATAATAATAATAATTTTAATAATAATAATAAACTGATTAACTACTGCACTACCCATCGACTAATGATTAAATCACCGCTCAGAAGAGTGCACAAAGATTCACGATAGTAGTGTGAGTCAACCAACCTGCGTCTCCAGCACAGGAATGGATTCATTCTGGACCTGCAGCTCCCGCACACGTCTCTCAAGCGCGGCACAATCCTCGTGCTTCTTCTGTGCTGCTTGCTGTGCCTTGGTCAGCTCTGCGTTCATACTTTCCAGCCTCGCTTTGATGCCAACTAACTCCGTCTGACTGCTGTCTTGCTTTTTCTGCACAAAACAGAATGAGTAAACAACCAACATGCTCTGTAAACACAACAAACAACAAGGGGATGTTCTCTTGGCTCATTTCAGAGCTGGCTTCTAAACTACTTGAAGTGGTTTTGTGTTTCAAAATGGGATGGACATTTGATGGAAGTTTGAAGTTGTCTGTATATGAACGTGTGGTGAGTCTATCGGGCGTTATTAAAACCGGGAACGGGGAACGGTCAAAATGAGGCGGGGAACGGTCAATATGAGTTTGGAGGTGTGAGAATCTACAAATTATTTGGAGGCTGGGGGATTGGAACAATTACGAACGTCAAGCATTGCTGCAGATAATTTATTGACCATTCTCCGACTCATATTGACCGTTCCCTGTTCCCCGTTCCCCGTTCCAGGTTTTAGTAACGTCCGAGCCTATCCTCGTTTTTGTCTCTGTCTGTTTGTCTGCTTGTCTGTCTTATCTCTGTCTTGGTTTGTCTGTGTGTCTGATTTGATGTGACCTTGGTTCTTTCAAGAGATATTTTAATCTTAAGCACGGTAGAAAGACGCACCTTGTTTCCATCAATAGTATTCTTGAAGGACTTGAGAAGGTCGTCGTATTCTGTCATCAGCTGTTCATTCTGGGCAAGCAACCCTTCATGTTCTTTACTACAAAAGTTCAATTGTTCAACAGTGGTTAAAATATTCTATTCTACCATGACAATGTTCAATGAAAATTTAAACAGCACATAGTTGTGTATGTAATGGCGGTTCAACAATTAAAAAAATTGTTCCAACATTTTCTTTTATCTAAATGTCAAAACCCAGAAAATTCAAATCAAAAACATTACATTAGACCAAGTCTGAGACACAACTCATATTGCTAATTAGAAACATATATATGTCACTCTTTATCAGTAGCTATTTTCTCCTTACAGTAACAGTATGAAATAATTTGATTGTTTGTGAGAATTCAGGATCTGATCTTGCAACTCTCTGAGATGAAGACATACTTTTTGCTAAACGTACACTATGGAGAATGATGATAAGAAATTGGCAATACTTCTTGAAGTAATTCATCAGAGAGGAGAACTTATTATCAAGAAAGAAAGTGCTCTCCAAATAGACACAGTGCTAAAATATAAGTCACGCTTTTCGAGTCTGTAAGCCACTTTCTTGATCATACACAGAGCAACTTTCGCAGTTCAGTTGGCGGGCTACACGTATTGAAAACATGGCATATGATGTCAAGAAAGATACAAGATCGACTGTTTTCGAAAGAAGGAAAAAGATAAAACCTTAAATATGTCCCAGAATGATGTAAACAGGGACTGTGACCACCAGTAAACCGTTCTTTTGCTCTGCGCATGACTGAGAAAGTGGCTTATACAAACCTATGTGTATCACGTTGATTTTTAACTGTCTTCAGCTCTGCCTCTGTGCCAGCCAGATGAGTCCTCAGGGACTCAATGAGACCATCAGCCTGTTTCCGCTGCTCTCGCAACTCTTCCTCAACCTGATGAAACTTTTGTTCGTAAGCTCTGTTATCATCAATCAACTGTACGACCTGACCTCTCAGAGTGTCTTCCTGATGTGACTGCAGCCCTGTCAGTTCGCTCAGCTGCTGGCTAAGATCCTCAATCTGCTGTTGTTTCTCGCCCAGCTGGTACTGGAGATCAACATTGGCTTTGCGGAGGTTGGCCATTTTACCCTCCGACTCTTGCAGCTGTAAGTTCACTTGGTTCTGCCTACTCAGTTCACTCAGCTGCTGGCTAAGATCCTCAACCTCATGTTGTTTCTCGCCCAGCTGGTGTTGGAGGTCAACATTGGCCTGGCGCAGGTTGGCCATTTTACTCTCAGACTCTTGCAGCTGTAAGTTCAGTTGGTCGTTTTCCTGATAAACCTGTGATATATGAGTTAACAAAAAATAAATAAACTGAAAAAGATTATACTTAATGGATATAATTAAAATAACACTGTGTATTTAACGAAAGCTAAGGCAGTTCCAAACCACCCCAGAAGTCCGAGCTCCAAAACTTGTTTCAAAACTCAGTCTTTTGAAAGCTATAGCTTAAATTTGTACAAACAGTGTATAATATTAATAATAGTATAATAATAATAATAATAATAATAATAATAACACTAATAACAGTAATAATAACAATAATTTAATAAACTTATATAGCCCCATAAATTATAAAAAAAAAATCCTAATCCTATATTATATAGTTTGAATAAAAGTTTGGAAATGTAGTTTGGAAGCGTTGATTGAATCACACTATAGCTGAGGTAGGCCAAACTTAGCCCTAATGGTATTCAAACTAGAGAGCCGTAAGTGTCTCTTAATAAGCTTAGGTTTATTGCCCAATGTGCTTTCACAGCAACACTAAGTAATAGGGCAACATTTTTCTTTTTTCCTAAATCTTTTTATTGATTTGTTTTACTTTTAACTATTTTTTTACCAACTAAAGTTTACTCCAACAGTTTCCTACCTATTATTGGTTAACCAATTACAAAAAGAAATTTTTCTGAGGTCATCAAAAATCCCATGATTAAAAGTCAACAACTTGATTCCCTTCCAATTTCTCGGATTGTGAATTTCCTTGCTGGTGCACTTTCTTGTCAACTGAAAACAATAACTTTTATGAGCAGGGGGAGGTTAAGGTAGTGGCGGGACTGCTGAACTAAATATCAGTAATTATGAGTTTTAAGAGAGATTCCACACTAATACCTGCACAAGAGACATTCAGAAATAAATATATGCACTTTATAACTTTAAGGTCAAAACAGCCTGTGTTCATGCAAATCTATATTTTCAATGTTGCCCACTCAATGAAATACTCTTGCTCACAAAAAGAACTCCAAAAAACAAAACAGAACAATAAGCATACTCTGTTCATGTCTGCTTCTTTCTTGGCCAGATCCTCCTCCTTGTCATGGAGTTTGTTCTCTCGCTGTTCATAGCGCCACAGTTGCTTCTTCAAGGCATCAATTTTTTCCTTCACCACTATGTTCTCATCATCAAAGCCAAATACTTCTTCTGCTGCTTTCTGGTGGATCATCAATAATAAAAACAATGATGGTGATGGCAGCGGTGATGATGGTTATAGTGATGATGATGGTGACGACGATGATGATGGTGATGATCATATTGATGATGATGATGATGATGATGATAATGATGGTGATAACAGTGATAATAAAGATGAGAGTGACAATAGTGACACAGTTAGTAATTTTATTTGAAAATGATGATAGGGTTGATGATGATAATGAAACAAATATGACAATGGTGATCCCAATAATAGCAACAGTGGTGATGATGATGATGTTGGTGATGGTGATCTGAAGATAGTAATTAATGATCATTGTGATGATATAAACAGCAAAACTTATACTAGATTTTTTATGTTCAACAAAGTAGTACATAACTGGAAAACATATGGCAAATCAATGTCGCTGTAGAACAAAGTAAAACACAGGGCTTGGTTTAAATAATTCATAGATATATACTGGATAGATACATAATTATTAATAAAGGAGAATTTAGCAATACATAATATGTCATGTTTAGGGTTGAAAGCATTGTAAAAGTCTTTCAGGTACATGATTGTACAAATTAATATGAATGTCATTGAATTGACTTGAACCAAAATCAATTTTTTTCTTTTAATTTATTTGACTTTAAGTTATTTTAAAAATGTAACAAAATGGGGAAAGGGTTGGGGGGAGGGGGTAGACTGTCAAATTGCATGTACAAAATCTAGTTTTATATAGTTTTATAGTAGTGTAACTTTAATTGTTGACTGTAGTTCATTTTCTTTTTTTACTAAATTTATAACATCCTGTTTTAATATGTAAAATTATAATTATAGAGTAATTTTGTAGAGGAAGAGCCAGTTAATGGAAATTTTATCTACAATAAAGCCATTATTATTAGTTATTATTTTCATGAACAAACCTTTCCTTGCTCCAGTTCTCTCTCCATCTCTCTGATCTTCTCATTACATTCCTCAACTTTGCCCCTTGCCTCTGCCAGCGCTACTCTACCCTCTTCGTTCTGTCCCTGAACATATTCCAACTGTGCTTCGTATGCATCAATTGTCTGTTGACACTCTATATTTCTTTTGTTTGCTTCAAAGAGTTTGTCCCTCTCGTCTTCCAACTGTTGGAGTAGGCTTTTAGCTGTTTGCTCGTGTTCCATCTTTTCTGCAAGTGCCTCCGGAAGTTTAATTTCTGTATCAACTGTCTCAATCTCTTTTGCCTTTACTTCACTCAACATCCTACACAACTCTTCTTTTTCATTTCTCAGATGTTTGTTACCTTTTAACAATTTTTCATTTTCCACTTTTACTTCATCAAGTTGCTCATCTACTTGAGCCTTTTCAATTTTAAGTTTATCAAAATCAACTTTCAAGATCTCTTTATCAATGGCTGATTTTCTGCATTTGTCCTCCAGGCTTCCAATACTCAAAGGTTCCTGCGGTTGTTTTGAAAGTAGAGAGTTGCCAACATCATCTGAAAGAGCACTCAATGACTCAACTGCCTTTCTGGCTTCAGAATTGGTATCTATCCCATTTGTCTATCAAAAAGGCAACAAAAGAATGGCATTATTAACAATAGTAATTAAGGCCACACCAATTTTTAACTATTTCTTGTTTTACTGATTTTTCCTGCCAATATTGAGGACTGCAGGTGGCAAAAAGAGTTGTCATGCAAGGTTTTGTTTAACACAAATGTGTCTATTTCTAGTGCTTCTTTTATTAAAACATGTTGTGCATGAAGTTCCAAGACAGTAAAATTATGCTTTTTATTGTCTGCATGTTATGTATGGTATAAAAATTTATCAAAACATTAGTTTACATATAGATCAACCCAAAAAGTCCAATTCTGTGTATACAAATTACATTGCTTCAAATTTTATTGAATTGAGAAACTTTTTTGAGTCTGTAAGAATGAGAAATAGAAATAACAACAATACTGCAATGATAATTATGGCAATGATGATGATGTTGTTAACAACAGTTTTTAAGCTTAATGTCATCACTTGTAGTCCCTGTACAAATGTTTGTTTCCATGGCAACTCAACATGGCCTCAAATACTGTCACCCTGTTTTAAGTGTTTTAGTTCACAAAAAAGGGCTTGTTAAGGCCCTTTTTTACTGTGTTAAAAGTGTTAACACACCAATTGCAAAAACAATTTATTTAAGTTAGACTTGAAGAATGCCTTAATTAAAAAACAGCTGTTCCATCTTATTGTCAGTGCAAATATTTATAACAATTTATTCAAAAAATCAATCAATATTTTGTATCCTGGTGTTTTCCTCACCTCTTCCACTGTTGTCTTTAAGAAGTTAATTTGATCCTGCAACAAATGAATGTTGTGTAGCAGTGTTGAATTCTCTTCCTTCAGATGGGAATTCTCAGCTTGTACTTGCTTCCATTCGTCCTTCAAAATCACTTCCTTACCATCAACATCAGCAGATGCTTCTCTGATTGCCAATTGCTTTTCCAGGTCTGCAACTTTTTCCCTTTCATCACGGAGTTCATTCTTAAGATTACTGTTTTTTTCTCTCAGTTTTCTCACAAGATTCTTTGCCTGGTTGTGACCAGTTACAAATGTTTTTGTTCTTTCCTGCTGCTTTTGTCTTATTTCTCCAAGTTCCTCGAAATATTCCTACATTGTATAAAGAGCAAAATCAGGATTGACAAATGAATGAAGTAAACAGTATTGCATAGCTTGAATTTATTTCTTGTTAGCAATTAAGGTGCCCATGATTAAACAATTTTCATTATTAATAGCAGGATATGATTAAATTACCTTTTCAGAAATTTTCTTAGCTGGATTTGGCTATCATAAAGCAACTATAACAATAACAACAACAATAATATTAATAATAATAATTATTATTATTATTATTATTATAACTATAATTATTGCTACTTTGATTACTATTTACTTGACAGTGTTTTAAAAATTTGTTGCTTCTTTACCATATAAAAACCCTGTCATTGTAGACAGTCTCATTGGGACAAGGTTTACGTTTTAACAGGTTTTTTAAGCTCCTCTATGACACATGGAAAAATAAAGTTATTATTATTTATTATTATAATTATTATTATTATTATTATTATTGTTATTATTATTATTAAAATACAGATTCCCAGAATAAGACAGGAATTCCTAGAACTAAATGTATGGCTGTATGCCTGTATACTTTAAACTATAGATATGGGTTCCTGGAAAAATTAGTATGGGTAATCAAATGGTGGCGAGTGAAATAAGGAAATAATTTCACGAGCGTTTTGTCAAAATTCTAATAGTTTCCTGAGCATTTAGGCGAGGGAAATTATTAGAATTTTGACAAAACGTAAGTGAAATTATTTTCTAATTTCACAAGTCTGCCATTTGGTTAGTTTTTAATATCATGGGTGACAAATTATGCTCAAAATCGCCGCTGGATTTTTACACTGTAACTTCACATGTGAAATTTTAAATTAACGCTGAAATTTCGCGCCAAAATTAAGGAGTAATTAATTGTCACCTATGATATTACTACCTGTTAATAATATCCGATTATTGGAACTGAAGATTATCAAAATCATATTTAAAGTGTAAAAGTGCGTGACACAGCACAGCCAATCATAAATCATTACTTTCTTTCCTCATGATAATAATCTGTTTCAGATCGCTATCTTAAACGGGAAGTTAGGAAATGTCACAAAATTACAGTTCAAAAGTCGTTATCATTAGACATTAATTACCACGTTGTAATTATTCTGTGGAAAAAACTTGTTACATTGCTGCTTTTAAAAGATAGATATAGCTTTTATTAAACAGGATCACCGCTTCAGTTTACAAGTTTGAGTTGTTTTCACTGGCGGCGCTCCGCTATTTCACAATATCCCAAATACGACACAAAGAAAAAGTATTAAGTATAGAATGCGATAACGACAACAAACCTGCAAGACGTTGTTATTTTTCTGCAATACTTCCTTTAAATCCTCGTTTTCTGTTTTCAAAAACTGAATCTTTGCCACAAGTTCTTCTTCAGATGCGTTCTCCAAGCCAAGAGAAGTCTGAATAGAACTTGGTTCACTGACTGACGACTTCAAGGTCTTAACCTGTCGTGGTGGCAGAAGAACATAAGATCCGTCGCTGTCCGAGTGAATGGAACTTGCGGGTGGAGAAGACGTAGTCGATGAAAAAGACATTATTTTGTAGATTAATTTTGTTTCTAATTAATATTTGCGTCTAGCATAACGCTTTACATTGCAAATGACTGATACTTCAACGAAGCGAAATGTCCTTCCGCAAAATTAGGACACAAACAAAATGGCCGATCTTGGAAACCTGAAGTTTGTGAGAAATCGGCCTGCTTTTTGAACGCTTCCCTTTTCTAAATACTTCTTCCACAATAAACAGATACCAGTTACTTCTCAGACGACGTTAAACTTTCAAAAACGGCACCTTTCAACCAGCAAAAATGTTGCTTTCGAAAGCGAAAACTGCGGAGATGCTTGATTTGTAGACTTATGAACTGAAGAGGTTCCCGGATGATCGCGGGGATTCCCCCGACCTGCTTTAGCATATGACGTCTTCCTGGTCCAATCAAATGACCCGGCCATGACTCATCAGTTAGAATAGAATGGTTCGTATTGCGGATACAATTGTTTTCCTTCATATGCTGATCAAAGCAAAACTATACGGGCTGCTCGAGTCCTCTCTCGATTATGGGATTAAATGCCATAGATCGATACAGCATTACGTAACCTTTTTAAAAGTTCGATTTGACGCGCGAGAGTGTTTTTGAACACAAATCAAAAAAATACAACCTTTACGTTTTTGTTGATACCAATATAGTTATGATAAAATCGTACACAATTTAGTTATAATTGTTTTTAATTTAAGCTTTTTTGATCCCACGTAATGATAGAATGAAATGTTAAATTTGACCAAAACTTTTTCACAAACTTCTAAAATGAAAACGAGTAATGGATGCATCAGAATCAACAACGTCGGCGCTGATGATTAGTTTTCTTCTATTTTCTGAATTGTTGGTCTTTTGGCTTTAACTTTTCAGGGGATATAAGTTGAAATATTTTAAAACTAGTTTAGATTATTTTATAAAATGCTATGTTTGATATTGGTTTCAATGAACAGAGCAAACATTCTATTTCTAAAAGCAAAAGGAGTTACTCGCAAATTTACAAACTGAAAATCCAGTGGAAGAATTACTGCAACTGTGTTTTTTTTAAAAGTCTGTCAGTGGTGTTGGCTTTAATTAAGAAGATACCGCAAAGTTAAGAGTTTGGCTCGTGTTTCTGATTGTCCTAAGCACAAAATGTGCTCTTCATTTGAGATTTCTCTGAATTGAGTGAACAGTCCATCTTCTTTCTTCGCTATCCTGCAACCTTTTCTTGCTTGAACACGCAACGCAAAATTCCGTTGATTTTCTTTTATGGTGTTTCCACTTTCTCTTTCCTCTTTAAATTCCCCAAACAAATAGTAAAACGCTTAAAGAAAAAAGGACAAAACCGTCAACAACGGTTGGTTGCACACAGCAACGGTTGTCTTGCGGTCCCTCCCTAAATAAACTTGTGATGGTTTTAAAAAATGTTAAAATCAGTCACCAATCACTGGAAAAGTCCATCGAAACCGGATGCTTGCTCTTGTCATGTGAGTTTGTGTAAAATCAATCACTTCTAAACCCTGCACTGCAGCCTCGATTTTTGTGAGCTCAGGGACCGCGGAGCAAGTTTTAGATTGT
>JAOBYE010714047.1:0-10946 GCA_025403585.1 Parazoanthus swiftii
ATCTATCTATCTATCTATCTATTTATCTATCTATCTATTTATCTATCTATCTATCTATCTATCTATCTATCTATCTACCAAACTGCTTGTAATAAGTTGTGAGTTTGCTACAATATATTCTAGATCCTTAGACATCAAACTAGTAAATAGAACAATTCAAGCCAAACACTTTGCATGAATCAAACGAAAAGAACGTAAAGATAACTGCACGTGTGTGCGAGGTTAATACAGTTGCTAATATCTCCGACTGCCAACCAGGAGATCCCCGGCCTGGCCGAGGGTTGAATTTTGGGTGATCTTCTTTCGCAGCACCATCCGTGGACAGGAACGTTAAGCCGTTAGGCCGTTAGTCTAGTCTCCTGGAATGTTACCTCAGGGGACTTGAAAGAACCCAAACACCTCTCGAAAAGGTTAGGGTAATCCCGGTGTTGTGGTGAGGGCCACACAGAAGAGTACTGCATATGGATGTAAGTGTGCTACCCTCAATAAATAAAGTGTCATTACCTTACTTTACTTTACTTTAAACAGAAGAATTGCTGGGACGAAAATTTAAACTAATATTCTTTTCCTTTTGAGTAAGAAAAGATAACCACTGAAACAACGCAATTCAGTTTTTTTATTTCGTCCTTGCAGCAGAGTGCAGCAGCGCCACCTCCCGTGAACAGAAAGTGTTACCTGAGTCAGCGTTCTATCATTGTGGAACCCCTTCCACCCAACATACGCGATATACTTGAGTCTCAGGACGCTCAGATACAAAAGGCAGTACAGCAACTAAAAAGCAGGGTAAGCGATTCTCTCTCTCTCTCTCTCTCTCTTTCTCTTATCTGTCTATCTAGCTATGGAATTCCGTGATATCTGGAGACTAGAGATTTCCAGCTGGTGCAAGTGCAGATAACTATATTCTGACTGTCTACGTATTACGAGATCCTAAACGACACCATTTATACATGCGCGAAGACCCTAACAGAAACGCTTTCCATATATTTTGTGTTAAAATTACCATTAAGAAAGTGCAAGCAAAACGGACAAAACATTAGTTTAGTTTGAAGAGACGGAAAAAAGGAAAAAAAGCGCAACAGAACGAACTAAACAACAAATCGTCAACTTCTCTATCATCCATCTTGTTCGTAGTATACACAAACGTATATATCATTTTACAACTTAATCATTTTTCTTTCTTTCAGATAGCAGTAGTAACTAACGTTGTTTACGATGACAAAATTATATGGAGTAAAACGTATGGAATACTCAATACAACAGCAGCTGTCCCACAGTCTCCCAAGACTTCGTCCATATTCCCAATTGCAAGTGTGTCAAAGGTCTTGACGGTATGGTTCCTATACCAATTACTCGTTCTTCAAAGGTCATCCTCACATTACCAAATAGTCTGTCTCTCAAACCACCGTTTCATTTTCACCTCTTGTTGTCAACAGAGCTATAAAATTGATCAACCTCCGTTTTATTTAATGAATTGCTCACTTTTAGGCACTCGCGTTGTTCAAGATTCACGACTTGGGGCAACTTCGTTCCTTGAATGAGGAGGTCGTCGAATTGGAACCTCGGTTTTCTGTTAATAATCCATTCAACAAACACAATATAACGCTCAGGTATGATCTGCCAACGCAGTTGTTATTGTAGCAAACATCACAAGAATTAGCCTTGTAAAACACCAATTTTGAAGATTTTCACAGGCAGCTGTGACAGTAGTTCTTTCGACAAGCAGAGACAGCTATACCTGACGATGAAAAACGATATTACATTTACTTCTCGCTATTTTCAATCATTCGCTGTCATTACACGTCCTCGTCATTTTCTATCATTCCCTTTTGCTCAATATTTCTCACCATCATTCCTTTTATTCTCTACAATTCACTATCACTTTACTTCTTTCATGCACCATCATTCATCTTCATAATCATCATATTCCTTCGGCCACGGTCTAGACTCCTCGCACAACTTCTGTGTGAGCCATAGCCATAAGTAGGTCCTATTTCCCAATCTCCGTATCCCTAATTAGTACAGCAGGGAAGGTAGGTTTTCTCGATTTGACTGTGCGGTGGCATGGACGCCAGGGGAGAAGGCGAGCTTTAGCTTCCCCTTCGGCTCGAGAAAGCAATGCCTTGTGAAGAGCAGTCTCCTCTGTGTAATTCTTACAGAGACAGATGGTAAGTATCCGTAGATCTCTTCCAGGGTGGCATAAGTGGACTAGTTGTTGTTTTGTGCGTGGCGTGGCGTAGAATAACCATAAGCATCCCCAGAAATCATACCACTTATCACCATTTCCCTTCAAGCACGATCCAAAACGCAGTGACAGGGTTCTCGGATAAAATTCTTGCCAACAAACTACAACTGAACGAGGCAAAATGTAAAGAGCTCTGGGGTCTGACACGCGCTAAGACTGATCTCCAGTTTGAACCAGTGGTTGTTAATGATAAGCCACTGGAGATCGTACAACACACAAAACTGATTGCTGAGCCTGAACCTGTCGAGCGACCTCAAATGGAAACACCATATATCTGAAACTACCAAAAGGACAGCCCATTTGCTTTACTTCTTTGGACAGCTAAAAACAGCTGTCATTTCAGAAAATGATTTGTTGAGTTTCTGCATCACCTCTATTTGCCCGATATTGGAAAACGCATGCCCAGTCTTCCACAATTTTATAATTTTATATATTATATTAATGTATATTTTAATTTCATATTTCAAAACTGCCCTTTATAATTAGTTTTTTCGATTATATTATCATTCTTAATTATCCTCTTTTTTGTTACTTATAGTAACTAGTAGTAAAAGTAGTAAATGCGGCAATATGTATTTATGTACATTTACTATACCGATAATGTATGTTGATACTGAAAGGGTATGGATTTTTAATTAGAAAAAAGGATAAAAACGTTACAGATTTAATTGTTGTGCAAATCAATTTCTTTGGGCATTTCTGTTTTATATATGTTCTATATGTAAAATTTTAGCCAGTTTCTGGAAAAACGTTCCTCCGAAACTCGTGTAAATTATGCAGGAAAAGAGTAAATGCATTTCATTTATTTTCAACTTCTTTTTGGTCAGCATTTACACTCTCTACACATGCTCGTTTCGCGTTGAGATACACTCTTTCTATAAGAAAGCCTACTTTGCAGGCTGAGCCTGGACCTTTTTCTGGATCTCAGCTTCAAATATTTGCAAAGTGTTTTTAAAATATTTCATGGAACATCTGTCTGTAGAATTGCATTAAAAGGCTGTTCCCATGAAACATCTCACTCATCTACCTCAGTTCATATATGTACCCAAATGTGTTGCTATCAAAAGCTGTTCCCAACATTTAACTAAGTTCATGTATGTACCCAAATGTGTTGCTATCAAAAGCTGTTCCTAACATCTAACTAAGTTCATATTTGTACTCAAATGTGTTGCTATTTAAGGCTGTTCCTAGCATCTACCTCAATTCATGTATGTACCCAAATGTTGCTATCAAAGGCTTTTCCTAACATTTACCTCAGTTCATATTAGTACCCAAATGGTTTGCTATCAAAGGCTGTTCCTAACATCTAACTAAGTTCATGTATGTACCCAAATGTGTTGCTATCAAAAGCTGTTCCTAACATCTAACTAAGTTCATATTTGTACTCAAATGTGTTGCTATTTAAGGTTGTTCCTAACATCTACCTCAGTTCATGTATGTACCCAAATGTGTTGCTACCAAAGGCTGTTCTTAACATCTACCTCAGTTCATATATGTACCCAAATGTGTTGCTACCAAAGGCTGTTTCTGACATCTATCTTAGTTCATATATGTCCCAAGTGTGTTGCTATCAAAAGCTGTTCCGCTTCATATATGTACCAAAGTGTGTTGCTATCAGTCCAAGGCTGTTCCTAACATATATCTCAGTTCATAAATGTACCCAAGTGTGTTGCTTTCAGAGGCTGTTTCTAACATCTTACTCAGTTCATATATGTACCCAAATGTAATGCTATCACCTGTTTACCAAAGTCAAATGTGAAATTCAACTGCTCTAATACGACGATTGGTAGTGGTACTCCGTTTGCATTTCAAAGTGTTTAGCCTCGGCTTGAGTTGTGTTCAGGTGTGTTTTTTAAATACTCGTGTAACTCAATCTCAACTTGCTGAAATAAGGAATTCCAATAAGCAGTTCAACTGATTTCTTTTCTTACTCAAAAACACACATGAAAAAATTACTCGATACTGATTGTTGACAGCAGTGTAGTTAAGGAGTAACACCAGTGCAAAATTTGTAATGCTAGTGCAAAAAGTATAACACCCGTGCAAATTACAAATCAAAATCCTTGAATACGATTGGCTGAAAGACAAAGCAGATTTTATAAGCCAATAATATCACGTAAACGGATGAAGAAATTTTGTGCGGAAACTCTTAAAAATTGTCAATATTTCGAGAAAGAAAAATGGCCGACTTAAATCAATAAATATTTATTTTGGCGACTGACGAAATTAGAGAGCAACTGCGAGATCGTGCGATGGTGCAAAAATCGTCAACACCTCCAAAAAGACGACGTTTTGGTTTTGTGCGTGGAAGAAATGGTGCGAGAAAAAAGCATTGTTTTGAAAATGGAGGAACACGAACCGGCTGAGCTGAGTAGAGTACTCGAGAGCCTGACGGCCTGAAGGTTATGATTGCTGTCCTCGAAAGGCATCTGAAAGAAGTGTTTTACCAGCTGGCAATTGTCAGAAAATGTTTTTTTATAACATCAAGTGTTAATACTTTTACAGGGAGCTGGGGACGCAGAGGTCTGGCCTACCACGAGAAGCTCCTTGCCATCCACCAAGAAACAAAACAAACTTGTGTCCACACGATTACACGACGATGCTAAAGCGAATCAGCAACTTATCATTAGTCCGAGAACCCGGCACAGAGCCTCAGTATAGGTAGATTTTCTTTCATCGTGTTTCACCATTCAGTTTTTTTCCATTTTTTAAAAGATGGCAGTACTTTATATGCTACGAATGTTTGCTTTTATAAAAAACCGAAGTTAATCGAAATAGGGAAACTAGAATACTATGGAGGTGAAAGGAATTCAAAGGTATAACTTGTCAAAATGCGGGTTAAATGAAGTAGACGCGAAGACCCACGAACACCGATCATGTTGTTATGATTCTGTTTTTTTGTTCGAAATGATTCAAGTAGGACTAATCGTTCACCTTTAAGTACCAATCCGTCTTCCAAAACTAGATTTCATCAGTAATTTTAAAAATATCCAACTTTTTTTTGTGGGCACTGCCGTTTCCCATCCCTTTTAAAGACATTTTTCAGCGAATTGCTTTTTGGACCATGCAATGATAAAGACAACACTTAATCATTATCCCTATATGGGGGGCAAGTCTGTAGAAAGTGAACATCGCAGCTATAGAACAGTGGATTAATGACTGATGCTTATAATCCGGCTTTAGTTGGTTGACTCTTTATGAAGATGTACGATTTTGATTTTATGGGTGATGGAAGTTACGATAGGCATACCAGCTTACCTTTCTAAACCCTAACCCCTTCCCACCTCAAAACAAAACCGGCAAAATGCCGTACAGCTTTGCTTCGTAAGTATATCACTGTACTCGACAGCTACAATAAATAATCTCATTATCTTGCACCATGTGACGTGGTAAAATTACTCAAGGTCTGCATAGTCACTGCGCCATGAAGCTCTATCTACCATAATTTTATACTGAAACTAAAACGGGTAATGTTATAATCTTACAACAGGATGTCACTCTCACAGTATTTTGTTCTCATTGCAGTAATCTTGCCTATTCTCTGCTGGGACAGGTAATGGCAAATGCACTTGGCAGGATGGACTACGATTCATGGATGAAACAACTAATTTTTGATCCGCTTGAAATGAAAGACACGAGCTTTCGATTTCTGTCAAGGTCAGTTACACCCGATTTTATAAAAAAAGATTTAGAATGTAGATGTAAGTAAGCCAGTATCTCCTAAAACTTGATCAAACAACGAACAATTCTTTTCGCACCAAGAAAAGTTAAAAAGGTTTGTATAAAATGGATAAAACCTTTCATAAAGATCTGCTGGAATAATACAAGACGGAACTCTTTCTAAAACGTTGCTCGTTCATAGTGGAACCTAGGTTGGATCCCAGTAGCTGAGCAGAGTTCATTACTCGATTGGACAGACAATACATATTTTACAATAATATTGCATTGTGATTTTAAAAGCAACCAAAGCATACAGGCACAAAGTTAAAAAATGGGTGGAAATAATCCAGAGGGAATGCTCTTAAGGCTTTAATGTGCAACAATGCAATTAACGTAACTTATATTTAACATAGTTGACCTGCCTTGTAATTCAGCTTTAAGTTGTGAGAAGGTTATGAAATAAAATGTACTTACTCACTTGTTGGTCAGTTGTACAACACAGTTGTTGGATTAGACGATTGAGCCAACAATCGTAAAACGCTTTAGTCATCCAACCGGATGTTCAAATGGACTAACGTGTTGCATCCAACAATGTATGATGATGTCATACCAACGTGAAGTGAGCGTAATATGTAATTAACACTATGATTATCATTAATCAGGTTTAAAGAAAGAATTCCTGTCGGCTATCTACACCCCGCCTTACCACAAAGCAGCTTTAATGTTTTGGATTGGGGCTGGTCGCGGCCAAGCGGCGGAGCGTTTACAACAATGGACGATCTAGCAAAGGTTTGTTAAGAAGTGTACGTGAGCTCTAGACACAAAAACTTATTGGATGTCTTTTTCCTAAAAGCGTTGTTGGACAGGGACTTCCACTGTATTTGAAAAGCCCCCATTTATACAGGCCCGTAGGCAGGGGGGTGCGCGGGGTACGTACGCACCCCCCCCCACACACACGGACCCAAAAAGGTCCCCATTTGGAGGTCTAATAAGACGATGAAGAAACCCGAATCGGTTTATCGTAACAGTTGGTGCTACCGTAAATCGAAACGACCTAAAAAAAGAAAAAAAAAACCGCCATAAGTGTGTTTGTCCAATAAATTTGGATTTTAAGAATCCAAGTTTATGAAATTTGCACCTCAGCAACAAAAACCCCGCCTACAGGTCTGTTTATAACACCTTGACTGGCACTCAGCGTTTGTAGGGTAAAAGTTTCTGATTATATGCTTTACTGCTCTATACTTGTTGTGTTGTTTGAAAATTCAAATTCAAATATTTAAATTTAAAAATCAAAATAAGACTGCATGACCGCCATGTTTGCCTATAGTTACAGAACCCGGCCGGTACTCAGCTTTAGTTATTATTACGTATTTTTTTCATTTTTTTGAACTCTAGTCTCGAAGCATGAACAACCTAGGTAGAAAAGATGGATTTGTACGCACGTGGTTGAAAAACCCAAGTTTAAATGTACAACTCCAAGAGTTTGAGAAAAGGAAAGTGCTTTGTCTTTTATAGCGGAATTTTTGTTTAAATTCGTCTTGATGCATTCAACTTCTAAAACATTACATAATGGCCATGAACAAATAATCAACAACTTGAGCTGTGTTGCCTCTCTGCAATTTGCAATACATTGCAAGCAGGATTGTTAAACTTTGCGCCGTATTAATTTGTTTAAATTGCAAAAATTGATTTGCTTGTTATTAGCAGTATCTATTATTACTTTTTCAATAATTCGAACTATTTCTTTTTCTGTTACTGACATTGCTTGTACATATTAGTAATATTACTACTCAGCAAATATATCGATGCTCAAGGATTAAAGAACAGATCATAATTTGTAGCGGTTACAGGAAAACTCACTCGCAACGTGGTTAATTTAGAAGATCACGTTTATCCTCTTGGAACTCATCTTTGTAACAAAGAAGGTTGCAAAGAGGACGCTACACTTACTTGCCCCATGCAACAGTGCTGCATTGCAAGATGCTTTGTGTAACAGAAACGTACCAGTAGAAGCACAAGCAACAAAATGTATAAAACAACGTATGGTGTGGTTAGAATACGTTTGGCTGGTTAACAACTTGCACCTTGGTGATGTTGAATTACAAAAACGCAGCTCACAAGGTCGAACAGAAAACAGATACAGGTAGCCACTGTATGCCAATGAAGACAGCATATAGCCAGTTTGAATAAGCTGTATGTAAGTGACAAAGCACAACACCGAGATTAATTTACGCTTTTTGAAAAAATTACCAGTGTGGGAATTGAACCCGAGATCTCGTGGCATGAAATATCTTTCCATCTTACCTGCAGCAGTTTTGCATATACCTGCTAATGAGATTTTACAGTCCTGGTGACAAAAAACATGTCTTAATATAGCCTTATCCTTCCCTTGTTGAACTAACATTTAACCTGCTTTGCTTTAGATGGAAATAGCGCTTTTCAAAGGTAAATTCTTGTCAAAAAGCGTCACCAACGAATTTTTATCTCCAGGTAAGATCCAGTCTCAAAACTATCATTAGCTATCACCATGTACTGGAAACAGAAGAATTTTTCGCGTTTTAAAAAATTCTATTTGTTGTCTCATGTATGTCATGATGGTTTTAAATCTCTCTTTTGATACAAAAAATAGCGAACTTCTATTTATCCCTGGTTGAGGCTAAACATTCTTAAAGTAATCTGCGTTTCATTTTTATATGCATGTATACTATTATTACTTTGTGAAAGGGAATCAACGTGTCAACGCAGGTTGAAATGTTGTCAAACGCATATGTGCACGTATACACACATCCAGGTAGTTGTTCGTTTGTGCTTTTATTATATAGATATCGTTTTGAATTTTTGAAAAACTTGCCTTCTCAAATTCAGCAAATTTTTCACCAGTTTCAGTCGAAAATGTAACGTCACATCTCTAGCCTGTCTTTTCCAAACGCGATTCGGCTTTCTTAATTGTACTGAAAGTTTGTTGCGAGCTCTGCTACAACTTTTTCAACTTTTTCTTAGAGCGATCATAACACGCCGTATCAAAACTGATTTCGCACTTCTGAACGATTCCCATCTGTTACTTAGGCTATCGGATATCATTTTGCATTTTGGGGGAAGCTTTCTAAAGCTTAAAAGAGTCATTTGCGGCCTACATTTAACAGATGCGCTTCATTAAACAAGTCATGGCTCGAAGGATTTCGTTTATCCTACTTTTAAAGTTGAGACTTTTTATGTTTTTCCGCGACATAACCTGTTCTATCGGGCACAAGGTGCTGTTCTTAACAATTTAGAGAGAATACGTGTAACGCACAGAAATTTACGTTAAAATGTTGTTGCATGATATATACGAGCAAATATACTCTAAAAGGAAAAACTCAGATGTTCAAATACGATTATTTACAATTTCCATTCATTATCTGCATTTCTTTTTTACTACCGATGTCGATTTATGATTATTGGTTCAGTTCATGTAAACTTAGCACTATCATTTATACAACGTGTCTTGTGTGTCATGATTTGTTGTTTGTTTCAGATTCTATTTTCCCGGACGGAAAGGAGATGGTGGGACTTCCCTGGGAGATGAGCTTTCAAGACGGTTATATTCTGAGAGAGAAACGCGGAGACGTCTTTGGCTATACCTCGTATATCGCTCTTGTCCCCGAACTAAAGCTAGGTAGAGACTGCAAATGAACAATCTATTTGTGATACACGTTTCATTTTAAGAGCGATATGTTGGCCGATACTGGTGTATTCTTGGCAAATTTAGCTTTTTATTATCCCTCAAAATGATTTCAACCAATCACAGACCAGAGTACTGTCATGATTTTTCACGAAATCGCGACAGTGTCATGATTTCAGACGAAATCACAGACAGCTGAAATCTAGCTGCAAAATTAAACTTGCTATCAGCGCCGAATCATTGTATTGCTTAAAGGGGAGAAAACGGGGCGACTCAAGCATTCATTTCAAAATTTTTGCAAGGAGTGCGATCTCCCAAGCGCGGGAAACTCTAGCGTGCGTGCGTTCACGCATGAATGAAGTTTCTCAAGTCGAGATAATTTTGTTTTTGAAACTACATTTTTGGGTCAGGGATGATAAACATGAAATCATGCAGGTTTTTGCTCGATTCGGAAAATATCAGGGTTTGTTTGGTCTTGCCATGAGTACTTTGGCTCGACCTACGGTCTCGCCAAAATACAAACCATGGCTCGACCGAACTCGCCCTGATATTTTCCCGGATCGAGCAAAAACCTGCACGATTACATATAAAAATCATTCTAAACTTGTTCCTTTTTATACATTAAACACTTGTTTTAGTTAACACTTATAACCCATTACGAAGGTGGGGTTATTTGGAACACTCTCCCAGTAATTTCAAAACGGTCACAGAACAGAAAGGTCCAGAAAGCTAACCACCGGCAAAAAAGCAGCTTCGGCCTTCCTTATTATTTTCCATGACAACAATCAAGTTTGAACTAAAATATGTTGCTATGGCAACAGTGATTGGCCATCATGTCAGCCATCTTAAAAAAATTGTTTTTAGCATAATTGCCGTAAACTTTCTTGAAGTCAGTAGAAACATGTATTTATAGACTTACATAACAAAATATTTAAAGAGATTGAAAAATGAAACCTCAGAGTTATTAATTAAAAGGTATGTTCTAACCAAAAAGGCGTTGTACAGCACAAAGTTTATTAAGATTTACAAAAAGCGCATACTAGAAGACCATCCATCTTGACATAAGCCTGAGTTGTTTAGGGTTTTACTGATGAGTACTACAAAGTATGTATTAACCTGGCGTCAGTCCCATATATGTGCGAGAATCAACGGAGTCGACCCAAAGTGATGGACCAGTTCCTGTTCTTAAATAAATAAACAAGTCAACAGACAAACAATTAAATGAATGGACAAAAAAATAATCAGACAAGTAAATATTAAATAAGTAAAACAAATAAATGTATAACTGAACAGGTGAACGACCAAATTAATGAATTCATAAGCATAAATAAATGAATAAGCAATATATAAACAAATATGACATGTTCCTTTTTAAGTTGTGAG
>JAOBYE010714058.1:0-10946 GCA_025403585.1 Parazoanthus swiftii
CCTGTCCTGTTCTGTCCTGTTCTGTCCTGTCCTGTCCTGTCCTGTCCTGTTCTGTCCTGTTCTGTCCTGTCCTGTTCTGTCCTGTCCTGTCCTGTCTTGTCCTGTCCTGTCCTGTCCTGTTCTGTCCTGTCCTGTCCTGTCCTGTCTTGTCCTGTCCTGTCTTGTCCTGTCCTGTCCTGCCTGTCCTGTCTTGTCCTGTCCTGTCCTGTCCTGTCCTGTTCTGTCCTGTCCTGTCCTGTCCTGTCCTGTCCTGTCCTGTCCTGTCCTGTCCTGTCCTGTCCTGTCTTGTCCTGTCCTGTCCTGTCCTGTTCTGTCCTGTTCTGTTCTGTTCTTATTTGGCCTATTCTAGTCAAGTCTGGTCTATAGTCTGCTCTGCACTGCTCTGGTCTGGTCCGGCCTGGTCTGGTCTGGTCTTGTCTGGTCCTATCTGGTCTGAGCTGTTTCGTTCCGTCCCGTTCCCTTCTGTTTTGTTCTGAGCTGTGCTGCGTTGTCCTTTTCTGTTCGGTTAGGTTCTGTTGCGTTATATGGCCGTTCTGCTTTGCTCTGTTTCAACAGTCAATTCTGTTCTGTTCTGATTTGTTCTTTTGCTGTGCTATGTAGTTTTGCTATACTGTTCTGTGTTGCTGGTGCTATGTAATACTGTACCGCAATGTACTGTGTTGTGTTGCAGTGTGTTTTGTTGTACTGAGCTGCGTGTGGTGTGATGCAGGTGCTGTATTCTACCGTACTCAGTGTACAGTGTCCCACTGTGCTATGCTGTGCCGTACTGTACTATGCTATGTTGTGTTCAGTGTGCTGTGCCGTGTTGATGTTTCACGGTTGGAGAAAAACTCACGCAAAATACCTATAATTAATTAACCTTCTATTTGGAAGAGGAAAATAAGACGTCCTAGTAGTGATTTTAGTTCGACTTGCAAGTCATTCCATCCCAAAAGATTGAACTTCTCCATCTTTCCCCCAGTTTTAGTTACTTTATTTGTTATATTGTAAGAATTATTTCTTGTAAGATGTACATTTAAAATAGGTATTGGCTACCATCACCACTCACCATGGCCTCTCTTGACCCTGGAAGACGTGATCGCGAAGATTAGGGGCAACAAGGATTTCACCTTCATTTCTCCAAACACCTGCAAAAAACGACCACTTAGCCAAAAAGAGCTCGACATTAAGCTCCCTTCTTATTATTTCTTCTTATCTCCAGCGCCTTGTACGTTTGTGCAGTGTGTATCCGTTTTAACACTGTGTTAAAATATGTATATATTTAAAATTTGTGTGTGTGTGTGTGTGTCTGACAATCCATATGTGTTTCTGTCTGTGCAGGTCTGTGTTAAAGTGTGCGTGTGTGTATGCACGTGTGCGTTTGCATCTGTACCTGTGCAAACATTGCATGTGGTTCGGATGGAGAGTGAGCTCTCGGGGGACAGTTCATTTTCCTGTAGCTATTTTCAGATTCGTGCAATCTTTGAAACAAATTCTGTGTTTTGAACTTAGCTTTACTTTCCTTATCAGCACATGCGCACATTGGCCGCCTTATAATTATTCGCAAAGCGTACAACTCGCACACAAAACATGCACTGATACCATGCACACAATCAGTGCCGTTAACAAAGTATTAATATTCAGTGTACAAGAAACATGAAAAAACAAAATTCATACTTGGTAATTCATGTTTTATAGTCAGTATCATTATGAACGCGACATGATCAGTCATCATATCAGGAAGAACAAATGATGACTTTCAGTGTTAGATGCAGAAGCTAGCATAATAGTAGTAAGGTGTGCGATTCACCAGATAAAGTAGTGTGAAACACTCTGGTAAAACTTTAATGTGATAACTTGTGTCAGCTCAAAGTTTGGTCAAAAACTAATAGTATCTAGCCTGGTTCATATTCTTTTTTTAAAAAAATAAATTTATGGCAATCTGACTATTCGTAAAGTTTGCACTTTTTGTTCTAAGGAATACAGAATTTGAAAAAAGGCGTAACTAGTAGACTCATCAAATCAGTGGAAGCATAGTTTGTCAATAAAAGTATTGGTATTTGTAAGAAATTTAGAATGGAGTACATATGGAACACATTTTACCTACCTTTTGAATTTTTGAATCGGAATTTGTTACCGAACTTTTTAACCAGCACTGACTTTCACCTGCAGCCCACATTTGTAGCTAACAAATATAGTCACGCTGTGGCTTAGTTCCACTAGTTTATGAATATGCAAATACATGCTAACCAGGCATGCAACTGCTTAAGACACAAGCTATTGTTGAGCGCGCGCCAAGGTTGCTTAGTTTCGCTGGAGCGGAGAGAAAATACTCACTCAAATTAACAAAACAACTGTCACTTTCCATCGATCCCCAAACTTGTTTCTTGTTTGACTTTTGAGGAGGATTGGGGATTGAAATGTGACCGGCGCGCGCGGGGAGCCAGTCACCATGTAAAATAATTTTCTGAGACGTGACACTGCGGAAAATGAATTGGTTAAAATACAGTAATATAATGTAAATGAGTTAGTTCTGCCGGGATTTTTTTTTGTTCCTGACCCTCCGCGGTTGAATTGGGCTATTCCGCACCCATGTGTTTTATTCAGGGCCTGATGACTGTCCGGCCTGACTACGTGCCCTCCTGCACTGGCTGTATGTGTACAGTTACTGAGTTAGCTTGGGCGGCCTGTGCTCTTCCTGTGCTCAGGCGCGGGCGGCCAGCCCAAGATGCGCGCGCATTTGTTGAAAGCGAGGCTAATAATCCCCCATAACCCTTTGCAAGCTTCGCAGTACCACGAGGTTGGCAATCGAGCGAGATAATGGCTAGGGTGGTTTTGTCTCGTAGTTGTTGCATAAAAAGGGACTCGGTCTCTCGATAAACTGGCCGTCATTTAGTATAATAAGGTAAGGTAATATTTTTTTCACACCCAAACTTCATTTTAACTTGAAATCGCTTAACACTACCA
The DNA here is from genome assembly GCA_025403585.1 of Parazoanthus swiftii. NCBI lineage: Eukaryota > Metazoa > Cnidaria > Anthozoa > Zoantharia > Parazoanthidae > Parazoanthus > Parazoanthus swiftii. Next base: position 2,947 of record JAOBYE010714058.1, read on the forward strand.
AGCTTTTCGACGCACTTACACCGTACCACGTGTTCGGTGCTGTATCAGAAACAGCATTTTACGCTGTATCTTAGCTTTAAAAGTTGCAGCCACGGTGATGATCGGAATAATCCCAGCTCGCTTTGAGTTGAAACGTTGAAGAAAACTATGTTCCACCCTTTGTGGTGATCTGAGTGGCTGGTATTGAAATGGAATTTGGACTTGGAGCCTTCAGGGACGTGGAGGCGCCTGGCGTCCGTAATTCTTCTGACCGTGATTTGTCTTATTCATGTTTATTTTAAGCTAATCTATACGAGTACTTTCTTGGCAGACTTGTTTTGGTAACAGAAGGCAAGGTCTGCCGGTAATTGTAATGTAATGGTGGAGCTATTGGCCGAGCTGTATTCCTGTAGCAGCGAAGTGGGTACGTGCACCTAGTTTTTTCTAGGGGGGGGGGGGGGATATAGTCCTTTACATGGACATATATGATTAAAACAGGAAGAACAGTTTTTTAAAATAATGACTGTCATGACTTTTTACAATTTTAGTATTTTTAGTTAATAACCTGTGATAAACAATTTATTTTGTAAGGCATCTTTAGGCAGTGGATGGCGAGGTATTTCTTGAGACGGCTGAAATCCATTTTTTTACTTTTAGCTAACCATGTGGGGTTGACAGTCAATCTAGCCTAACACTAACTAAAAATGATATACTTCTAATCAGTAAGTTTGCTAGAACTGAAAGCCACAATGATGATTGGAATAATCCCAGCTCGCTTTGAGTTTCCAACAGTGAAGAAAACTAAGTTCCACCCTTTGTGGTGAACTGAGTGGCTTTGTAACACTTGTAGTATTTTCCACCTAGCCTTGACCTTTGATTGATTCTTTATTTTTTTCTCTGTTAGGAGATGTCAAGCAGGATGTGTGCTGGTATGGTAAAATAATTTATAGACTAAGATTTGTAACTGTTCTTCTAGAGATGTCTGGTAATATTTAGAAAGAAAGTGTCTTGTATGCCCCGAAGCTTCCTTTCTTTTTTCCTTCCTCACATAATCCCATGTTTTGATGAAATTCAAATTCTCCCAAAATGTTTACAGAAAATGCAAAGAAACAAGTCATGAAAATTTAATATTTTATCATTTGTTATTCTGGGAGTGAAAGAGTTGGCAAGACTTACACTTGAACATGTGTGTCTCGGAGATTTTTTCTGCCATCGAGATCCTTTTTATGATACAGTTGGTTTGGAGAGTCTGTGATGAGAAGTGTTAATGACAAGCATATGTCTGATTCACCCTGCTGAATGCTTAACTCTCTTTCTGAGACTCTCTAGATCCTGTATAATCAACATCTTCTTAACCTGTCAAATGGTAAAGTACATGTAATACAGGCTTTGATGAGTTTGCATTTCTTTTTCTGTAAAATCTTGTATCGTTGTTCAGAGTGACACTAAAAAGTATTAAGTAATGACATCATAATAAATTGTTTATTGTTTCTCTTTTTAAGGAAGTTGATGGAATCACCAACTGGTTCATTCCAGTGTTTGAGTTGTGTTGCGAGACATTTAAAATGGCACCCACTCCATTGAATGTTGTCCCACAGACAAATGCTAGCCGTGGTGTTCCGGCAGCATTTTGTTCAAAAGTTGATATCCACTGCTGTTGTTAGTGAACAGAAAGGGTGAGACGTAGAATTTGTTCTTGTATTTCATTGTGCTTTCCCAAAAAAGTACACAGTTTGAAAAATAATTATGTTTGGTGCTAATATTTAGTAGGTCTTAAAAGTTATGGAAAGTTTTTAGATTATTGTGCAATCTCTAACTGGAAGAATAATACAGCTTCATTTGTATCTCACAAAAGAAAATTGCATCAAAGAAAATGACTTTTCATGGAGAGTTTGGATTAAGTTATGCTACCATAAAAAATTTGAGCAAATTCGGGGTATAAAACTACATCGTTGAACTGCAAAAATAGTATTTGGCAGGAATGTTGCAATTTACACCATTGTCAAGGAAAAGAAAGTTGCAAAAGCTGCACATGTCAAAGAAAAATGGTAGTTTTGGAATGGAGAAACAAGACGTTTAATAGTATTGTGATTCAAGCAAAGAAATTCTTCATTTATTCCTTTACAACATGGCATTATCAACAGTATTAATTTCACCCACAGATAATAGTTGAATTTAATTTTGCAAAACAATTTTCAGTTGACCATAATGTACATGTAGGTTATGAATATTTTAAGCAGTTCTAAGTCTAATATTTAAGTTACCTAAGCTTCATTGCTGGGGAGCACAGCTCACAGAGCTCTTGTGTTATTCTATTTTCTGCAATATGTGGTTCTTCTTCCTGTGTGCAGCTTGCAAGTTAATGATGATCTTGACAAAGACAAGCATATATCTGATCAAGTGTGCTGATCTATGGTTGTATCTGAGACTTGCATTCACCAAACTGGTGTCCTGTCTACATTAAAAGTCCAGGGAGTTTAGAATAAGCATAACATATACAGCTTGTTTTGAATCAACTATTTCAGAAGTAGCACACTACTGGATTGGATGGTTCAAAGTGTTTGCCATGTATTCTTTTTCTAAAACATTTGACTAGAGTCAATCAAACACATCTCAAAATGCACATGTGATTCTTTTCTGCAGTGTACACAACAAAGCTAATACCTGTACAATGCAACTATTCTTTTTGTACAGAAACCAGAAGTGAAGCGAAAAAGTCTTCCAAGATACTGCAACATCCACATATTGCAACTCCATGGAAGAAGGTAAGAAATGTCCATTTTTATGTGTTTTATTATATTATTTTACCAGTATATTGCATGCAGTACCATGCCATTCAGATGGTGGGCAATTGGACCAGCACTGTGGACTTCAGTTGTAGTCTCCGCCTTGTTCAATCCTGCTTGTTTTTGCCTGGAATAAAACTTATACATGTAGATAAAGAAGTTACACTGTATGTAAAATAATGCATGGCCAGACTAATTACCCGTACATACACTTGTAGTTGAACGTTTTGCTGTTTTGGTTGAGTACAATTATATTAAGTACCCTGACTGATCGTCACTGTGTTACCTGGTAAGTCTTGCCTACTGCACATACCAGTAACTCAAAGTCAAATGTCTCAAACTAAGAGGTGCTAAGGTTGCTCGTACATGTAAGTTAGGAAACGCTTGAAAAAGGCAATAACTAATCGTGTGCTATCACCAAACCTCTTCATCTCTAGAGACATAATGCCTCAATCATATCCTGTACTTGTACTTTTTCACTTATTTAAACTTGAGAGGCTGTGGAGATGCAAATTTCTCATCAGTGTAAAATTTTAATTAAGAATTTTGAGCTTAATATGTGAAGAGTAAGGGCTTGTCCTTTTTATAGCCTTTTGCTGCCTCAGTTTGTAATAAACATATTTTTGTATTCATCTTATGTTTTTAACAATGTTTTAATACATAAATTTTTTACTATTAAATCAAAGCAACTAAAAATTATGTAATTCAACTGAAGAGCTACAATTATTTAATGATTCAAATCCAAAAAAATTCTTGCTTGTAACAATGCAAGTGTTGAATGTGTTGCATCTTTGCACCAGTCCCATTCCTATGTGCAGCATTTCTCATGCTTCAGAGATGGTGCAAGAATGAGGAAGTCCCAATTTTTCAACTAAGGTACTTGAATTGATAATAATCAATCAAATATCTCTGGTTGGTCAAGTGATGGGAACCATGTGTGTTCTTTAGTGAGGTTGGAATGAAACTTGTGCATTGTTTGAACTGTTTTCTTATCGTGTGATGATAAAACCACAGACCTGTTCTGATTGATGCAGTGAGGAATCTAGAGCTCATTTCTGATGATAAGAACAGTTCAAAAGAATGCTTTTATGTACATGTACAATTGTTGTTTTTTTCTAGAACGGTGATTAACTATGCTTGCTTATCTGACATAACATTTACCTCTGTTCCAGGCACAAACAAGAAAGAAAGAAAGAAACATCCATAATAGTACATTACCTGTATGAAAAGATATGTTTCTTGTTAAATCATAAGGTCATTAAAAAATGTCTTGACTCTCGAGTTGACAATTATTTTTGTCTGGGGTGTTGGTGGTAGTGCCCTGCAGTCCACAACTCTACAATGTTGGCGAAGGGTTTATGGCCCATGATAAGAAATAAATTTATGTTGGGCATTTATCACTGTCATTATAACGCGATACTTGCATGAAACATAAGACAAGTGAAAACTAAAGCTACCCAGGAAGAATCTTACGACAGCTGCACACTGGTATGCACAGCGCTGTAACTGTCAAAATGAGCACAACGCTGTGAGCGACGTTGATGCAATAATAATGTTATTAACGGTACAGTAACGGTGCAAATGCAAGTACTGTTACAGTAATACGTGCATCACTTCTGCTAGTTCTACAGTGCTGTCGATTCACACCACTTTCACAAGTTTGTATAGTGCTGTCAGTTCATATTGCTGTTACAGTACTGTCAGTTTACACCCCTGTAACTGAAATGTACATTGCTATCACAATGCTGTCACATCGCTATTAAAATCGAACAGTTTCTACATCACTGTCACAGTAATTATATCATTTATTGCTGTTACGCCATTGCCAGGTTCTAGCTGTGTACAGTGCAGTCTTGTTACAAGTCGGTCATTGAGCAAGTTAACCCAAAAATTCTTATATTAAGATATTGCATTGCACCTATGAGTAGTTAAGTAAAGCAGGGAAGAGGCTTGTAAAAAAGGCGCCTTTTGGAGGGAGTGGGAGCTGATTTCACCTTTATGAACGCGCGTTTTAAGAGTTTGTGTTGTGATTAGTGCTGACAAGGTACTGAATTTAGACTTGTTGATTGTAGTTACCACTACTTACATTGTCTTGCGAAGCGAATGGCAACGATTGCTTACACCAAGGCCTTTTTTAAAGACGAAATGTTGACATGTGTTTGAGTAATTGCGTTCCGTGAGAAGAACGTGTAATCTGTCCGCGACGCATGGCAGCAAAATTACTGCCTTTCAAAATAGCTGAGGAATTTATGTACCAATCAAATTGAAGCCTCAACACAACATCCCCATCCCCGGGCATTAACTAATTCAAGTGTGGTTAACCGCCCTGGTTTGGGCGGGAGTTTCTTAAATACTTGAATATATTGACAATTGAATTTCTGAGGGAGACTGTTTCTTGGTTTGGGTGAGAATTCAACCCAGGTAGCAAGAGTCTTGGCAGGAAAAAAATGAGAAGTTCATTGTTGGACCGGAGAAATGCTGTTTAGGGCTTCAAAATTTCGAAAGTTTAGTGGACTATGTCCATGCCAGACCGGCCCCCATGAGAAACATTAATCCCCTCCCATAGAAAATCCCGATTTACAAGTTTAAGGTCTCAAGCTTCCAGGTCTCGAGTTTTTTCCTCCCGAGCGCAAGCTCGTCCTCAAGGTCGGGGCATTTTTCAAAATGACGGTTGCTCGTCGTTACCAATACACCGTTTTTCTAATGAAGATTTTTCAGCTAGATTCGCCCCCTCGTGGGGGCTAAAAGTGATGTTTATGTTGATTTAATGAGCCCAAATTTAACTGAGTAATGACCTGGATCCCACAATGGAACGGATATAGCAAAATTTTGCATAAGAAAAATGGTGTTTTTGTATTGACCACCCATTATTCTTTATTCTTATACGTTTCAGGAGGCCAAAGTTTTGATAACAAACCACTTTTTTAGACAGGCAAACCAAGTTTGGTGAGGTTTTTTCCATCCATTTCGATCCATTTCGTGATAAAGCCTCTTTTTTATTGAGAACCAGTAACATTTTGCTCAGGTTCTACTGTATCTTTTTTTTTTTGGCAATTTCACCCTAAAAAATGTTTGTATTTATGATTTCCGTTGTGGGTTAACTCTCCTAAAATTCGGTAAGGTGCTCTTGTGCGCTGTTTCACAAGAAACTTGAAGTGCCTTTCTGCAAAATAAACTATTTTTAAAAAGTCACGGATGTGTTATCGGAGAGCTGAGTACTGTAAGACTACTGCAGTTCAACCTTGTACACAGTTTGTATCAAATGGATTTTTTTATTCGGCCTCAGTTTGTTCTTGTTTTGTTCTTAATTTTTGGGCAAACTCAGCCTCGATGTTCTTATTATGAGTTTTTTTAAAAAAAAAAGCCGTGTATGACGGACATGCCGACATACCCTCGTCGATGTCAAACTTGGTAGGGGACTACCGTACAAAAGCCAGAAGTATCGGATGTATTTGGGCCAACTATATTTCATAAACATAGGGGTACTTGGTCGTCCTTGATCAGTATTTCCTCGCATGAGTCGTGCTGACTGAATTTTGTAGTTTTTGGTAGAAAAGAAAGATATTTGAAACCTTTTGGTCTTTTGGTTAAAAGCTTTGAAGAAGTTTGGTTTATATGGCAATAATTACACTGATCGTTTTGGAAGTTTCGTGTTGGTAAGAGGTACACGCTTTTTTTTGTAAGAACAACTTTATAAGGACGAGGCTCAGATTGGCCAAAAGTTAAAAACAATTTGAGAACAAGCCGAGGCTCGGGTTCGAAAGCTAGTTATTTCAATACTTTAACAAATTGTCTGGCGCAGAAATAGGGAATAAACAAGATTGGATGTCGCTGATCAGTGGGTTCTGAGGGAATCGGCAGACTTTATATACGTAATTTGACTGAGGTAAAGGTTTGAATATGAAACTAATTTTAGGGTTATCACTGAAAATTAATGGTAAATCTGCGGGGATGAATCAAAAATACTTCCGCGCCAAGCGATTCGTTTTCCAATATATGTATTACAACAACTTAGGCTTAGTTTTTATTGGATTTACACCACATATAGAAGTAAGAGCAATTTAAGGCTCAGATCGCCAAAAAATTAAGAACAATGAGCCTCGGCCAAATATACTGGTTCTTATGAAAAAAGCGTTTATATCAACAAAAAAGGTAAGCAGTTCTTACATTGTTCAAACTTGCACTCCATGTATCAAGAATGACAAGTTTTGGAAACACATTCCCCCATCATTTATTTGAAACGGTTAAATTCGAAATAACGACTTACACTTTGCAGTAGTGGCAAATAAATAGCTTCGACTGAATTAAAACAAAAGCAGTATAGAACTTCATAATTTTCCCCCGAAGCATCCTCGTAACTCCCTCATCTGCTGAATAAGCACTATGCATTGTATTGTCGTAAACTGTTCCCCACTTTACTTGTGTTCTTTCGGTTTGAGTAACGGTTTAGCTTCTCGGAATTTTTTCGTAGTTTCACTGAAAATTGTTCTACTCAGTTTGCTCAACGATGCTTGATGGTTTGTGTATGATCAATAGGAGATCTTGCAGTGTGTTGGTATGTTGTAATAAAATTTAAAGGAAGGGAATTATGTAAAGAATACTCACCTTTTGTTTCTGTAATTAACTCTCCGAGCGACCGATGAGCAAAACGAAGGACGATCATTGAGGGTTTGCCGAGGGGAAGGTGAGTGGGTGATTTTTGACCCGGAGTATATTCAAGATATGTGCGTCTTTCTCCATTTCATAAAGTTTTCTTTTCTTGTTATGTCGTTATTTATGTTTTTACCTGAAAACAGTTTGAAGGAATTTTCGTCACAACTCAGTCCACAACCGCCTATGTTTTGCTACATAAAATCTGCTTTATCCGTTTTTTTCTCGTGAGAACTAAGAATTGATAATTTTTTTTGTTGCATTAGATCAATGACTGTACTTAAGTTATCTCTTTGTAGTCGAGAAGCGAGATTGTCGTCAGTCTGGCTGGCTGTTCAAGCTACGCAATGTTCTGTCGAGTGGTGAGTTGAGGACTGAGTGAATATATGTATCTTGAAGAAAAATTTCGACCTTCAGGCATTTGTACTTTTTGAGCTAAGCGGAATTTTAGTTTTGATCTAAATCGATCGAATCGAGCTAAATCGATCGATTCCAGGAAAAAAATTACGGCTTTAGTTTTATACCTTCAGGAAGCACCAGCACCAAAATATTGGAAATCAGCAAAAGAAATAGTGTATTTAAAAC
>JAOBYE010714069.1:0-10946 GCA_025403585.1 Parazoanthus swiftii
GATGTTAGCAATGTTAGCAATACAACTTAAAATGAAAAAATAGTAAACAGTATTATTAAGACACGACACTGATCATGATTATACCTAATCTGGAGTTTCAAAAATTAAAGAAGCAAGTGAAAATGGTAGTTTGTCGCTAGGAAATCTTTGTTTGGTAACAAGCACTTAAAACCAATTGCAACAAAAATATGTTAACGTATGAACGTTAAAACATCCAAACCGTTTGAACGTCAAATTTTCATCTGTAACCATTTGAAAAATTCAAGGGGGGGATTTAATGCTTCCCATCCTCCTAACCATGGGCTGATTTGTAACGGAATAAAGCGTGGCCGTCCAAACGTTAACAGTGGTAGATTAGATTGATAATCCAAGAGCCCTGCTACAATCTGTCACAAATTATAACAATACTAAATAAAAAATATTTTAGTACAGTTACCAATGGTATGTTAGCTTTTCAATCTATTAGCCCAAGCTACAACCTCTTAGTTGTGCAGTTAACAGTAGATAAAGAGTTTCTTGATACAAGAGCGTTGTTACAATCTGTCAGTTATAATTGTACAGCTGATAATAGCAGCGGTTAGTTTCTCAGATCGTGAAGAGTCTTACAATAAAACAGGGTCGTGCGTAACCAAATCCAAACTCTTTACCTCTTTTGACACCTGAAAAGACGGAGTTGGCTTTAGGTTCCACGTGTCTGATAATCTCACTGGAGAAAGTGAATTTGATGCTGATGGAATTTCTTTTGAAGGACTTGTTATGTGGTGCCAAGAAGTATGTTGTAAAGTCCAGGTATTAGAAGGGACGTCTGATAATCTCATGGTGGAATGTGAGTTTGTTGGTAGCGGGTTTTCTGTTGGAGAACTTGGTGTTTGATGGGAAGGAGTTGGTTGTAAAGTCTGGGTATTAGAAGAGTCGTCTGATAATCTCACGGTGGAATGTGAGTTTGTTGGTAGCGGGTTTTCTGTTGAAAGACTCGGTGTTTGTTTCGAAGGAGTTGGCCGTAAAGTCCAGGTATTAGAAGGGTCCTCTGATAATCTCACGGTGGAATGTGAGTTTGTTGGTAGTGGATTTTTAGTTGAAGGAATCTGTAATTGATGCGGAGGAGTTTGCTTTGAAACCGAAGTATTGTAAGCAGAAAATGAACTTGTTCGTGGAGAATATTCTGTTGCCAGGATTGTTATCGATGTTGATTGAGACTCGGAGAGAGGTGGTTTCGGAATTGTAGCTAAAACAGAAAGCAGATTCGTTTGAAGCAGTTTTCAGGCTTGCTGGGTTTTAGCCTAAGGCATTTAAAACTTTGCACTAATAAGCAACTACTTAACCCTAACACAGCGAAAACAAACTTGGAAAACGTTAATAATGATATCACCAAAATATATTGTATTTTAAACTTAGTAAATATTTATTTTATCATTTGCAAGTTTTAGCCAATGTCAATTTTGCTGCTAAAGTTTTTATTGTTTCAAAAGTGCCCAAAAAGTTAAACCTTGAAAGAATTAGGAAATACATCAGTGTAAGTACTTGCAAACACCTTGCAATATAGTTTGTATTATTCCAGTGGCCTAAAAATAGTATGAATATTATATAAGTACAAATTACAGGTGTACTAGAATAAAAAAAAAAGATGAGTGCCGAGTGAATAATCACTAATAAAGGAAAAACACAGTAATTCTTACAAAAATCTAGGGTGGATCTCTCTAACTGAACGCTAGAATTTTTACAAATGCTAAACTATATTTTAAAAGGTATATGTTAAAATGGTCTCTGTCGATCCTACAACTGCAATACTCGTTAATGCTCTTACCTAAACATATGGTCAAGATACGGTTCAAATGTGGTTCAGCGCAGGCATTTCGCTTACTCAGCTGCAAAAACATTTTAATAATCTCGATACAATTACAAAGAGCTTCCCGCCTCAATCTATATATTGATTTTCTTATATGGATAGTCCCTTAAAGTATTTCATGAAATGCTAAAGCCAGAGGCTTAACAGTTGGGGTTACTGAGAAAGAGTGATTTTTTCCCCCCAACTTTGAGTCACTAGTCAGTCCCCCCCCCCAACTTTGAGTCACTAGTCAGCCCCCCCAATCCCAACACACATACACACTTTCAATGTAACTCCGTGGCCTATGTAAAATAACAGTGATCAGAAACTTCACCTGAAACTACTGGTACAATTTTAACTGGAGAGATTTAACTTCTATTGAACTTTTAAAGTACTAACATTTGAAATTAGATTAAAACTGTCGTTATTAGTAGTAATAGAAGAAACAACATCTTATATTACGTTACTGTGTATAATACTTTCTATAGATACACAGCTTCAGTGTTCAACTTTCCGAGTATTGTGTCTATTTCAGCTGGTAAGTTAAAAAGTCCTTCTAGAATCTGTCAATCGTGGAGTTCGTTAGTCCACCTATCAAGTAACCCCGCTACGAGCTGACAGTACGTTGCAAAACCAACAAAAATATGTTAACGTATGATAGTTTAACATCCAAGCTGTTTGGACGTCAAATGACCATTTAAAAATTAAAGGGGGGGGGATTTATTGCCCCCCCCCCCATCCTCCTAACCTTGGGCTGGCTTGTAACGGAAACAAGTGTGGCCGTCCAAACGTTAACAATGGTAATTAGTTTGATACATGTACATAACCAAAGAGCCCTGCTACAATCTGTCACAAATTATAATACTAAATAATTAATATTGTAATACAGTTACCGATAGTATGTTAGTTTCTCAATCTATTAGCCCTGCTATAATGTATTAGTTGTGCAGTTAACAGAAGATAGAATTTCTAAATATAAGAGCATTGTTACAATCTGCCAGTCATAATTGTACAGCTGATAATAGTAGCGGTTAGTTTCTCAATTCGTAATTCCTGCCCAAAAAAAGTGGAAAGAGTCTTACAAAAAAGCAGGGTCGTACGTAACCAATATCCCAAACTCTACATGTAATAGATCACCCATTGCAACCAAAATACATGTAGTTTAAATATTCGAAGCTTGGGTTGTCTGTGCTTTACGTAATTATGTAGATACTGTTTTGTTCTGTTTTCTAAATCATTTTGTAATTTATATGATTTTTTTGTCAATGTTATACACAGCCATACACAAAAATAGCTTTAGCTTTTAATAACTAAGTCTGTTTTACCATTAATCTCGCAAATCTGGCTTTATTGGAGGAGTGCGTTGTGTTTTCGTTGTTACCTTATCAGAATTTTCCAAAAAGAAACAATCAAACATGCACCTTACCAGCAACACACGGGCAAAGCCTCCACCTCGGTTTTCCAGTATGTGTTCCCACTTCACAATTGATTTTTGAAGGAATGCGTTTCCACTTTTTGCACAATCCTATCGTTTTGCGTTTTTCCAATTCGTAAACGGGACCATTATTCCAACGGTCTTCCGAGTACTTATCACTGATACCCGTCTTACAAGATTTATTCAGCACTGATTCAAAGATTTGGAGAACATTGTCATCGGTAAACCCATGATTCTCCGCGGTACACTTCAGATCACGTGACTGACAGACCTGGTCACAACTGTCAGATTGAAGGCCCATGTTGTAGCTAACATCTGGATAAAAATTAAGAATTCCGTTTGTTTTCAAATTGGATGAACAAAATTTCTATAGTTTACAGGTATGTTTTATATTTTATTAATCTCCGCGAGGTTCGGTGTAAAGCTAACCGACCAAAACCAGTCCACTCGCCGACACAGAACGTCCATGTTTTTCCACTTTTGTGTTTTGTCTGTTAATAAAGTCTTTATTTTTGACTACTCGTGGAGATTGTCAAGATTAGATTTTTATATTTAGATTTTCTCGAGTCAGACTACAGCAGGAATCTGCTATCTGCTTGAATATCTGAGTCGTATTTCTAGAACTAACCGGCAATGTATGTTGTGATTCGCATGGGCAACAAATGCTACAGTTTTCTCATATACTGTGAATTGTATTCGGTTTAACAAATCATGTTCTTTTTATCATCGATTTTAACTTTAGTTTCAATAATTGCCAATAGCGAAGCTAATCCGACAGTGGGCAGCCATGGCACGCCTGCGGAGTTGGTAACATGTAAAACATAAGACTACAACTATAATGCAATAATAAATATTTAACTGATAATTAAGCAATTAATAGTTAAATACAACTATAAGTATATTATATGAATATAACCGCATGATACTTATGCTATCAAAGATATAGGGTTAGAATCGCAAAACGTTTAAAAAGCCTTTGATCGGAAGGAAGGAGAAAGTGTGTAACTTAAGACACTTTTCGAACGTAAGGATTTGTTGTTTTAAAACTAATATCTAATTTTTACTTTTTCATCGGAATACCTTACCACTGATACACGGACACAGTCTCCGAGCATTTGATTTGCTATGTGCTACTCTACAGTCAATCTGTTTCGGAACAGATTTCCACTGGTAGCACCATCCTTCAACCAACAATATACTGTTAATATCAGGGCCTGAGTAGTTCGTGTAGAAAGGTCCGGTATCCTTCCATGTGTCGTTGAGTCCAGTTAAACAAGGTTTTCCCAAAAGTGCTGTAAAGATATCGAGAACATTCTGATCTGTAAACCCATGATGCTCCGCGGTACAGAGCAGACCACGTGACTGACAGACTTCATAACAGCTCGTTCCTGGCTTCTGTTGTAAGTAGTAGTTAACAACTGAAAATATATTGAAGTGTGTTTGTTGGTTAATGGTTAAGTTATAAGTACCAAAAGAACAAAAAGGGAAAAGTTGTCCTTTCGTTTGGAGATTGCAGCTTCTTTTCTTGACAAGAAGCCCAACAAGTTTGGAAAGTTTGGATTTACGCAAAAAACTGCAACATTACAACAATAACACTAAAAAAGGAAATATCAGTGTATGTTTTAAAGTTAGTTTTGTTAGTGAGATCAACGTTCTTTGGCAATATGTTTTGAAGAAATAATTAACAGCTGTCAAAGTGGCCAACTCAAAACACTGAAACTGGATTGAAGCATCTGGTTTCCACACTAATCTTTTCTAAAAATACACAACGAACACAAAATAAAAAAACCTAAAATGTTCTAAAGAAAAGTTTAAGGAATATGCTCTTACTAGAAGATTAAAACCTTTGTAAAAACTTGCGTCATGATATTTTGAAATAGCCATTCTCTGTGGCTATGATATTAGAGTTGGATAAAAATAACTTGCTATACTGAAAGTTTGGGGCTGAGTTACACTCACATGCAAAAATAATTAGAGAAGAAATCAATTATTTGAACTGTAAGTACAATAGAAATCTGCATGGTTGTCCTGCTAGTTGAAACCAGAGTTGCTGTAATAGCTGTACATGTTATGATTTCAAAACTTCTGGTTATAAGCTCGGGGCAGCAAGTCACAACGATTATTGCTTAATGTCCTGCAGAACATAGTTTTCTTTCAATTTTATAACTGTATACGACTTACCCCGGCAGGAACGCGTGATATTGTTGTTGCTTTCAGGGACACAGGAAAATATCGAGTTCAGTGCTCCTTTTGCAAAGTTTATCGCGGATAACAAAATTGTTATCTGCAATACAAAACGGATTCGTCTGATATCTCCATTTCACCATTACAATATATATAACGCATCAACAAGAATTTTTAAAGACGAACTATTTTTTTAAAGACGAACTATTTTGAGGAGATGGGGCTGGTTATTTTGGAGGAGAGAGGTTACAATTTTCGAAAGTCCGAGGGGTGACGTTTTTTAACAATTTTGAATTAGTTATAGTGATCAGACTATTAAAAGAACCATATGCTATCATAACCATCTGTTATGGGAGCAAAAATTTGGAACAGTATACCACAAAACACCCGGAGCCTGCTGGTGGAAAGGCACGCCTAAGAGTTATAGGCTTTCCCATCTGATCTTGAAAGAAAAACTGCCCGGGAAAATTCACGTTAGATCTGATACACCTCTAAGATAGCTATGCAGCCAGCAAGGTTGTCGCGGTAGTGTAGTGTTCATCACACCCAACTAGTTACCGGGGAACGTGGGTTCAAATCCCATCTGTGGCAACATGTTTTTCTTTCGCATATATTCTAAATATATATATATATATAACTTGAATAAAGAAGTGGTTGACCAAACGATGGACTCCCAGCAGAAGGATCCAAATGGATGCAGGTGTCTCCTCTTGTTATTTAAAACTTGAATAAAGGTGATTTGAGGAAGACGAAACTTCTCACTGTTCCAGTAAATTTAATAAAACGTTTCGGCCGTTCGGTCTTCATCAGTTAAAAAATAATAATAGTTAAACGGTTAAACATCTAGAAATAAAAATGATTTTTAACCGTTTTAACTATTATTATTTTTTAACTGATGAAGGCCGAACGGCCGAAACGTTTCATTTAATTTACTGGAATAGTGAGAAGTTTCGTCTTCCTCAATTCACTTTTGTTCAAGTTTTATATATATATATATATATATAGCCTGTAGCTCTTCTTACTCTTGCATAAAAATGCAGCACCCGCGGGTAACGTTATGTAATACTTAATGCAGTAGATGAGTAAAACCTGATCAAGTTAGCCGGGAGAGGGGGTCAGAATCTTTTCTTCAAGCTACAGGGGATGATCAAAACAAATTTGGCGACTCAAAACCGAAAATGACTCTCTCAACTCTTTTCGTCCTTTTCTCGTAATAAATTATACATCCCTTATTTTGGTATATATTTGTCATTGAATATTCATACGACGCGACTTCTGCGAAAATTAAAGAAAGGCATTGCGTAGCAAGGACAATAATTTCACATTGAAATTTCCTTTTTTGTGTTTAATAATAAACTGTCTCGTATTTGAAACTGGCTCCAAAAATCCCAAATTTTAAAAGATTTTGAGCAAATCAGTTAAAATATACCCACTGATCCAACCATGGGCCCGTCGGGTTATGATACAAATTACACATTTCTGAAAGAACTTTTCTTGACGGTTGCTACCTTTGACGACCTTTGAAGCAACACAAAAATGAGATTGCAACGGCAGCTGAACGTATTAAAAGGGAAAGCCGGGCAGCCAATTTCTAAAGCTTTATTGCTTATAGAGCTTTATATGGTACTAATGTTAGACGGCAATTTCAAGTTAGAACATTAGATATGTTTCAACGCACCCTCCCACATCAAGCCCGAAAATTGGTCGGGACGGCTTGTGTGTATAATTGATGAGTGAACACTTAGTAAACGAAGCACTTTTGTGTTTGCACGTAGGAACTGAAAGCTTCAGCTAAGTCAGGCATTAAGTTTTTTTACCTTTTATAGATGCTGTATATCACTCTGTTTTAGATTATAGTATCATCAAAATATTTAGGATAGAACTCTCTATGTGAAATGTTTTCTGAAATACAAGGTAAAATGTTTTAAACTTGTACTAGAAACAAACGTTTTCATTCTACTGGCACATTTCATGTCTGTATATTGTTAATATTTTTTAAAACATATGATTACTTTTCTGTTTTTATCATTGCATTTATCTAAGAATTTTGAAGGTTGATAACTTCGAACAAAGCTGGCACGCTCAAATGTTTTTACTACCTTCCTGTTTTCTTTTCTACTTAGTGTAGCTGTAACTACATCTCCATATAACAAAGGAAGGCCCTTCTACACTTTCGTACAATCTATGATATCACTGCAGAAAGAGTTGAAACTGAAACTACTTACCTGTAGTACTAGTAAAACATACCACATTGCCGCTTCTCTATTTTCCCAAACGACAAGTTTTTCCTTCCAACACGCCAGCTTAATAGTTTATTTTCTTCGGACTTTGTTACCGCTGCCATTATAAAAGGTGTCTCTGATTGGCTCTTTTAAAACAAAAAACCCTGAACATAATTCAAATTATATGGCCATGCCTTTTTTTCTGTGCTAATTAGCACCTTTAACATGGGAGCTCGAGAAAATATGACGAAGCTAATTAAGTCGAGACATAACTTATGTTAGTCGTTAACTGCTCGTACAAATGGTACGCAATGCATGTTTACGGCCTAGTTCAGACGTCGAACTTCACATGTGCTGAATCTAATGCTAATGAGCCATTTCTATTGTTCTAGCTCATTTGCATTAGATTCAGCACATGAAAAGTTCGACGTCTGAACTAGGCCTACGTCTCAGCTTAGCGTCATATATGTTTTTTATTTACGGCCCGTATTATTTCTAATAAAAACTTTGCTGGATTGAATCCGGATAACTGAAAACATAAATTTATATCTAAAAATGTGCAAACCGCAAATTTTATTATCTTTTACATTTACTCCTTAAGAAAATATATACCACTGCTACTAAACCTCCTCACTATTCGAATTTATGCGGCGGTCGCAGTTTTTTCAAGGAGGGAGGGATTGGCAGGGGTTGCTGATTGTATCTGTTCGAGTTTGCTCGCTAGGGTCGGTAAATGATTGACAAACAAAAATGTTCCTCTGCTCGAGTAATGAAAAGTTATTTTGTCGGGAGTTTGACCAAAAACGCTTTATCCTCACATGGAGGACTTGACAGTCCTCCAAGACAAGAGAAGAAGAGAAGAGACAAAATGGGCCTCAAAAAGATAATTTCCTCGAATCTCCAATCTTGGAAAAAACCCGATTGACTGCACATCAGGAACCAGCACATAAGAGAGAATGTATCTGCTATAAACGTTTTCCACTATTTCACAGACTAAGCAATGTTCAACTATCGTGCACCGGTTTTTCATTAACAACAACGCTATTGTTATAGCCGCCTTAGCGGACACCATGTTCAGCGTTGGTTCAACAGCAAGTTTTTATTTCAGCTTGAAATTTGATTTGATACTCTTAAGATGGAATACCAAGCTCCTTGAAAAATAATGATAATTTTTCTGTTTTGAATTGAAAGAACGCTCATGGAAGGAATTCGATTCGACTCAAACTATCCACAACCTAAACTTCTTTCAAAGAATAACCCACGACGGAGCAGAAGGGAATGGGCTTTTTTACGCCAATGACATCAGTAAGGTAGTTGCTATGATAAAATATCTGTATCAAGAGGCATGTTTTGCAAACTTGATCTGATTCATTTTGTAACCGGACGCATGTCGGTTTCAAATAAAGTACACTTCTTTTCATTATCATAAAAAGTTCATGCTGAGGCAAAATAGTTCGTGTAATGTTCTTCTTTTATGCATAATGTTTGTATTTCTGCAACTAAACAGATGAGTTGCTATGTTTCTGAACTTTAACCGGGCCATGAGATTGTTCCTATTTGACTTATACCAAAAATGCCAAAATATTAATATATTAGTTCACTTAGTTACTTAGTTAAAACCATGGTCAGGCTCTACATACAAAAATTTCTTTGTTTAGTAGGAATGTTCTGTTGTTTATTTCGTCTAAGCCAATATATTTTTATATGTGCAATCCATAAAGGCTTTAGGACAAAATTTGATCTAACGTGCCGTAGTGCAACTTGTCAGAGCGTTCATTTCTTTGTTAGCTGTAGAAACCTCTTTCATAGTGAACAAATCTAGATTGTCAACATTCACAATAGCTTCAATGTCGTTGTTAAAACAAACAGGGCGAGCTCTTGGTGTCGGAGTAATCCTGTTGTTTTCGCCTCTCAGACTTGCTAAGCGACCACGTCGTTCATTCTCCTGTTTGATCAGACGAGCGAGTGTTTTCCTTTCCATCAGATGTTGGGCTTTGAGTTTGTTATAGGTTTTTGTGATGTTATCACGGAATTCCTGCACTACGAGCTGCATTTCACGTTTTGTTTCGAGGTATCGCGAATGACTTTGCAGCTCTGACGCACTCTCCGAGCCTACATTTGCATAATGAAGCAAAACAAAACAATATTAAAGGAAGGTCTAGTAACGGCGATGGATAGGTTTCCATAGTGATTTCACTAGGTTGTGGACGCTGAACGATAAGTGATCTCGGTTATTGGTTCTTGCCGTTAATGAGTATTTGTTTATTGTTTATTGGTGCTGTCGTCGTCGTCGTCGTCATCGTTGTTGTTGTTGTTGTTGTTGTTGTTTTTGTGATTATGGTCGTGGTGATGTCATTGCCTTCGTATATGTATTTTCAATCCACTCAAAACCTATTTATCTTACATGTATTGGTAGAAAAAAGCAAAGTCTGCATAGAATTGAATAGGGACACATAATAGTCTTACAATGCAATTTAATGAATAACAGCAAATCCACCGGAGTAATTTTTGTAGACTGTCAAAATTGTACCAATTCAACGGACGTAGACGCACAAAACACCACTGAATGCTTGATGAATGTGAAATTGGCTAAATGAGCAAGACTGATTATAGACGTTGAGAACGCGTAACTCTAATAATGTTGAGTACTTTAATTCTAATTTCGGTACATGGATTTTCCCCTTTTCGGGTAACAATCCACTTTCTAACGGTTTCAACGAATTTATTTTCCACATAAAGTTACAAGTTTTGCAGTATTAGCCGTGTGATTTATACAGTAGAAGGTGGAGGCTTTACAACCATAAAGGTTAATCAGGCAATCCTGCACCTTTTCCATTTTTGGAACACTAAATAAAATGAGCGAAATAGAGGCTTAAAGGATATTCAAATAATTCTTTACTTTACAAGAAAAGTTCTTGTTCCAGGGAAAGTACGGCTATCTGACAATTACTGGTGTTAACTGGTATTAAAATTAAAACCGTTTACCCGACTTCTGATTTCCTCGCTTTAGTTCTTTCTCCCTCCTCCTGTTCCATAAGAGGTAAAAGGTAACTCCACACACAAGAGCGACCCCCAGTGAAATCCCCACAAACTGCACACTGGTCCAGAGTAGGGAGTTCGTCGACAACTCTTCATTTGTTTGTGTTTTCCACTGTGTCTGTGAGGAATCCTCAACATTATTGTTTATAGAAAAGTTTTATTTTATAGAAACTCTTGTCTTTGGTTTACTATTCACAGAAAAAACAAATAAGCATCTTGGACTTCGCCCCTTCAATTGCAA
>JAOBYE010714091.1:0-10943 GCA_025403585.1 Parazoanthus swiftii
AGAGAATTTGAAGATTGGACTTCGTATGCACGATGGTTTCAAATCAGTGGTAAGAATGTCATCATTGATCAAATGTCCTTTGCAACGCCAGTGCACGTCGTATTTATCGAAAGCAAACATGAAAACACGACCGTATCATTTGATTTGCATGAGATTGTCTGACATTTTCAGTAGTACGAGGTCAAGAAAATCAAATTCACTTCTAGATGCTATTGCAAAAAAGTAACAGTTGCCTTAAGTTAAGCTTTCGTTTAGAGTTGTAAACGAAAGCTTTAGAACTCCTTCTAAGTTCTAAAGCTTTCGTTTAGAGTTGTAATGGACGACTGTTCCAAAGTCACTATAAAAGTCAGGAGCAATCGATAGCAGACGATAAACGAGACGTCATGTGCTTTTATTTAGTATAATACTGCGTTGCAATGAGAAGCGATTTTTTCAGCTGTATGCAGAATTGTATTAGTGCCAAAGTGTGCGAAAGAAAAATCAGCGACAGCGCTAGCAGTTTTCACTATCGGTGAAATCGGAAAGGCAGTTCTTATTCCTACATCAAATTCAGTAATTGTAGTTACAGTGAAGTGGTATGATAGTTTAGTTTCATCAACAGAGCTTGTTTTAAGTATGCAGTTTGGTGGGGTATCACCAGTCTTGTAGCATGTAAATAACAAGCAAAAAAACAAGTCAAGCTATACAGTGTATTTACTATTTTCTGAAAATATCTAGCAATACTGCATGGAAAACATGT
This sequence comes from Parazoanthus swiftii, assembly GCA_025403585.1. Lineage (NCBI taxonomy): Eukaryota > Metazoa > Cnidaria > Anthozoa > Zoantharia > Parazoanthidae > Parazoanthus > Parazoanthus swiftii. The sequence goes on from JAOBYE010714091.1 coordinate 740, forward strand.
GCTTAACTCTTAAAATATACTTATTATCCAAACTTTTCTTTTTTTGTTTTGAAAAAAAGCAAGGGCATATACACTATATATAATGAAATTGTCATAGCATTTGCGGCTATACAAAAGAACCAATCTGCAGTACAAATACTGCCACAGCAGCCTCACCCAGCAAAACAGTGATGGGTACATTGTAAATATAGCTTCTTTAACAGAACTGGGAACAACAGCCTGTTCATACTTTAATTCCATCCAGGCCATTTGCCTGGACCAACAGGTTATTACATTTTATTTGGTATGTAAATCTTCACTTGTAGCAACATTTTTTATAGTTTTTGTTTTGGTGCAATGCATATTTACATGAGAAAACTGACTGTAGCATATAAATGATCATCCTATGAAACCCAGGGCATCTGGAAGGGAAGACGCACAGAGAAGAACAGAGGAAGGGATGCCCTAGGTTTACGAAGATAATATACATTATGTATAGCAGATGATAGTGTATAGCTTTGTATTTGCTAAACCTGATAACATACTCTATTTTTTCATCAACAGCCATTTTGTGCTTGCTTCTTTTGTTTTCTGTCGGCCGCGACCAACTGACTGGCATTTACAATTATTCCTTGTTCATCGTGGACGTTACCTTGGTGCTGTATCTCAATGTGCACAACTCAGTAGACTTCTACAATGCAATAGAGGATCGTTATATGCAAGGACTGCAATTAAAAATTGAAGATATGTTTCCATTGCTTCCCATTATCATTGGGGCTTGGATTTTCTATATAATATCGGTCACCTTGTATTCAAAGACTTTCCACACACTCAAACCGATTGTCTTCACAATCGTAGTCATTCCAGTTCTTATTAGATATGTGATTGGATCACAAGAAGACCCTCCGCTGTGGCTGTGTGGCTGTTTCACTGTTGCAGTTCAGCTTGCCCTAGAAGGAACTTACGTTTGCATTTGTAACATTTACTTTGGCATTTTAAATACTGTCACAGTATCACAATGGATGTATCGAATGTACGGGTTCACAGTGTTACTGCTGTTTCACTGGCGGCGACTTGAGATTCCTCTTTGTTTGGCATCATTATCAATAATTTTGTACACATACAACTTGATCACCTTACTGGTGTTTTCAACCCAGACAATATCAATGATAGAATTGTTTCACCTTTGTATGGCGCACACCTGTAACTCAATACTGTCAGTGCTTGGATGCTGCTTCATAATTTACAAGATATCAGGTCTACTGCTGCATTTAGCAAGTCTTTACCACCGTGAAGAACAGGTGGCTGTTCCAGATGATCCTGCAGGAAACCCCAATGGTATGAGGGAAGGTTTTGGATTCTTCTTCCTGTCCTTATACACAGGCCTTTCAAGCTGCGACACAAGCCGCAAGATGGTCCTCTTGGAGTTGATTTCATATCTGATTCTTTCAGCATTAATGAGGTCAATGTTTGAAATGACAGAACCATTGCTCTTAGCTTTAGGGTCACAGCATTCAAGAAACTACAAAAAGCACTTGCGGGTACTGTGTTTTAGTTTAGCACTCTTGTTCATTTCTGTGTATTTGGCCTTCAGTGTCTATAATCTCAAGGAGAGGATTCCATTTGTTACTCCAAATGTCATCACAATTGCACAGATAACTGCGGCATTAATACTGTATTGCATGTATATGTATGAAGCTCATCAAAGTGATCTCTGGGAGAATCTGGATGATTATGTATATTACATTAATGGTACTTGCCGTTTGTTCGAGTTTATTGTGATTTCTGCTGTACTCTGTTATCGAGTATGTGACTTCAGTCTAGAATGGACACTGTTTCAAATTGTCATGGCAGTTCTTCATGTCTATGTAAATATTTGGACACCTGCTAAGGAAGGCTGGCAGAGTCTGAAGATGCGCCACATGGTTAATCAGAAAATGAATGCCTTGCCATATGCTTCCCAGGAAGAGATTGAAGATCTTCAAGATGTTTGTGCTATTTGCCTTGATGAACTTAAGGCAGCCAAAGTTACTCCATGCAGACACTATTTCCACACCTTGTGTCTCAGAAAATGGTTAAATGTTCAAAACAAGTGTCCAATGTGTCATACTACCATTGTGCATTGAACTGTTATAGCGTGAAATGTCAAACTGAGACTAGAATTTATTGATACAGTATCTTTTTTTGCAAAGTTTGTTGCTGGGAACGAGCCAGTCATAAGTCCAGGTTACTGACTGGTTTGATTTGAAAATTGAATTGACACACCTTCAGTGTCTTGTGAGTAGCCAAGATGTTTGATTGAGGGACTCCCAACCCCATACTAAAATGTAGGTTATTCTAAGTGACTTTTATGAAATGGTGGTGGTTTTGTCAACCTTAAGACTGATCAATGGTAGTGGGAGCTTCTTATGCTTCACCCTCCCCCCCCCCTTCCTCCATTCTGTCAGTGTTTTGATTTTTAAGGTATTTGAAACATGAAACTACACAAAACAAAGAAAATTCAAAAACAACTGTCGAAGTCGCTGAGGATCAAACTCTGACCTTTTGCTTCGAAGGCAAAAACACTGACAACTAAGCTATGCATGCTTCTGTGCTATTCAGAGATGTTCTGTATAGATCATGTAAGGCCCAGGGTTAGTAACTCTTGTACTGGTTCATTTTCAACCAATCCATCAAGATTTTCAACTGTTGCAAAAATTAGGGCATTCTTGGTTTCAGAAATGATGTTTGGCTTGGCAACACAAGGGGTAGCAGTGCCCTGTAAAGTGACAGTAGAGCTTTGTTGTTATGCAGCAGTTCAAACATTTTTCCATTAAGCCAGACTTGTAACTGCAGTAACTGCAAACCAGTTACTGTAACAACTCACAGGAACAGTCAACTTTGTCTTGCTGTATTTTCAGCTACTAGAATCTTTGAATTGATAGAAATTTTAAAAAATTAATAATCAATAAAATATATAATGAAGTGACAGAAACTGCCTTTATACAAATGAATGGTTTTGCTAATAAAATTTAACAGCTGGTTGAAGAACAAAGTCGTATCAAGTTTTATTTTAGTTTTATTCTTTATTACTTAAATATATTTAGAGCTTATTTAAAGATACCCATCAAACAGAACCTATTCTTTGCCTGGTTGGCCAATATGAAAGATAGGCTCTGTCAAAATCTTGTAAGCATGTCCAAGGTTAGGGAAATGTCTTTTAGGAGGGAAGGGTTAAGATGGAACTGAGTGTGGGACATAATTTTATATTTGTTTTTCCCACAAAACATTTTTTGTGGACAACCATTACGTTAACATAAAAAGAGCAGAGTGTGAGAAACGTTTGGCATCTCTTGATACAAGTCCTCGAGGGAGTTCCCTTAGTTGTTATCACTTATTTTCGCGAGACACAAATTTCGCGATTTAAAAAAAATTCGCGAAAGCAAAGTCACGAAAAAGTTGCCGCGGAAATTAAAGACGCGAAATGTAGTGTATCGGTTGCTTGTACCAGCGTAGTTTTAAAATATGTTATGTTTCCGACATTGTTGAACTTTTCAACTAGTTACTTGTTGCGTTTCTATTCCGTTACGGTCAAGTAAAATATGGAAATGGAAGTTTGAAAAACGGGCCCCAGTTTTTTCATTCGCGAACTTTAGTTAGTTTGAAAAACGTTGACTCGTCACTGAAAACGTGAAATTTAGGTCCCGCGAAATATTTTTATTCCAAATTGGCGTAGCTAAAGTCGCGCGAAAATTTAAGTGACAAGGTACTTTTAAAAGAATAAACATGCTCAAACTGGATATTCCGAGGGAAGGGAGCCACCAGCCAAATTTTATCTTGTGGTAAGGGTATGTATTGCTTTTGAAGTACACACTGGGGGATTGAAAAGAGGGATTGAAGTTAGAGAAAATAAAATAAAAACAAGTTGTATCCTGAAGCCTGCAAAGCAAGGAAACAGACCTGGAGTGTCATTTTCCCGGATGTTTCAACAAATATTTCTATGCCTTTAAAAAAAACTTTAAAATGTCGAACTTCGTGTTTGAAAATTTTTGCAATTGAAATCATACAACTGGAGGCTCAGTGGTAGTATCTGTACAGTTTTATGACAAATATAAAACATGGCTGAGAAAATGTTCGTTATTAATCGTCCAAAAAGTAAATACATCACATTTTACCTTGAAAAGCGGCATATTTATCTTTTTTTGAAAAAACAACAACAGTACTTTAACATTGACACTTCTCCATTATCATGTGTACGAGTTCAGTGCTAGCATGAAACTACACTTCACTTCAAAGAAAAGTGCACGCTTTTTTTAAAAAAGAACAAGTAAATTTGGCCGAGACTCATTGTTCTTATAAAGTTGTTCTTATAAAAAAAAAGCGTGTATCATAACTTTCTTTGTGTGGACGAGGCGACGCAGTCAGCACATAAAGCCGGAAATCGGGACTAAGTACACGCTTTAGGTATGTTCACTGTAATAAACAACGAAACTTACACCAAAGAATTCCAAAGTATCATCATTTCCTTTTGCAGTTCTATTTATACTTATAAAAGTTTTTGCTGCCGAGCTGGTCAATGTGCTGACTGAGGTCTTATGTTCGTGGTTAGATTGACATTCTTAACTTGGGTCACCTCGTCATAACAGTTTAGTCCAGTCCGAGGCCTGCCAGGCTGCTCAGGCTTCAGATTTTGGCGTGGTTTGACAGCTAGCTTGTCCATTGCACTGTTAAGTTCCTCAAGCTTGTTAGGAAGTCTTGATACCCGAGCCTGTGGTAATTGCTCTTGTCCGTCGGACGATAAGTTTTGCACTTGAGGTATTTCTTGAGCTGAATTATGAGACACTTGAGGCGTTCGGCTCATTGTTTCTCCTTTGTTTTCAGTTTCAGTTCCTAATGTTTTCGGGTATCGCTGTTCTTTACTGGTTTTCATTTCTTTTGAATCTTTGTTAATGTTTTCGATAGCTGGCAGTCTGTGCGAACGTCGTTCCAGCCCCTTGTTAGATGGGTTTTGACGTAAGTTTTCTTTTTGCACTTTCTTTTCATTCTCTGGTTTTGAACTAGCCTGCAACTGTGTTTCAGAACTACTGATTCCTTCATTTGACACAACATAGGAAGAATCGACTAAATTTTGAACGCCTTCTAATTTGCTTTGAGCAACCGTTTTCTGTTCCATTTGCGGGGCTCGTTTATTGTGCTCAAATCCATATCGTGTTCCTTTCTTGAAACTGTTAAATTGTTTTATTCTGGCTTGAAGGCTGTGCATTTCCATGTTTATCTTCTGTTTAAAATGGACAGGAATCTGTGGTAGTGCCTGTGTTCTTTTCTTCACAGAAGGAAGTGGTGCCGATGTAAGGAAAAACGAGCGTTGCGCTCTCTCGTTTTTATTCCGAAAGTTCATCGACTTTTCTAAAGGTGCTGATGTGGATCGGTAAATTCCAAGCTCTTTCTGTCGGGAAATTAATCTGTTTAGTCTGTTTTGCACAAGTGTTCTCTCGAACAAATAGTATCGTTCGGATACCAGTCTTTCCATCCGCAGTTTCTTCAGTTCTAGAGCAAGCACTAATTGATGCTTACGGACAGACTTCATGGCTACAGCTTCACCTTCTTGACGTGCTTTAACCCGACTTAACATGGCTTTCTTTTTCACTGTACCAAAAACTATTCAATTTTTTTTATATTACAAAGTTCATCCGCAACTTTCTGGTGCAGGTATAAGCGTTCTTCCTTCACAACCTTTTATAGATTAATCGGTATTGGTCAGTTGAGATGGTTCAAAGTTTAGATGATAAATATGACACACTGGCTTGAACTGCACCTTGTTCTTTTACGCAGTCGACCAATGTAGACTGAAGTCATTCACAGTAAACTCTGTTTGTGCCACTCTGTACAATACCCCTCGTTTCAGCAACTGAAAAAAAGGTTGATCGAACTTGAGTGGTGTTAACCTTGGTTAGTGACACTTATTAGTGTGACACTGGTGTGACAGCGATGAACAGTGGCACGTGTGACGGTGATGGAGAGTAACACTAGTGTGACAGTGAGGAGAGTGACACTGGTGTGACAATGAAGGTGAGTTGAGTGTCACTAATGTGACAGTGGTGTGACAGTCATGAAGAGTTAAACTAGTGTGACAGTGATAAAAAGCGAGACTACTGTGACAGTGACGGTGAGTGACACTAGTGTGACAGCGATGGAGAGTGACATTAGTGTGACAATAATGATGGGTGACACTAGTGTGACAGTGACGGTGAGTGACACTGGTGTGACAACGATGGAGAGTGACATTAGTGTGACAGTGATGAAGAGTAACACTAGTGTGACAGTAATGATGAGTGACACTTGTGTGACGGCGATGGAGAGTGACATTAGTGTGACAGCGATGGAGAGTGACATTAGTGTGACAGTGATGCAGAGCTACACTAGTGTGACAGTGTTATATTGTGACACTGTTGGGATAGTGATAGTGAAACTCGTGTGACAGTGATGGTCAGTGACACTAGCGTGACAGTGATGGTCAGTGACACTGGTGTGACAGTACAGAGAGTGACACTATTATGATAGCTGGGAGTGACACTAGTGTGACAGTGATGGTGAGTGGCACTGGTTTGACAGTATATTATGATAGCTGGGAGTTACGCTAATGTGACAGTGATACAAACGCCAATGCATATGTAACATTAGTGGCAACTGACAGCGTTGTAACATCGGTGTCAACAACAGCAAAGGCAGTGTACGAGCTTTGACGGTAACCGCGATCACAACACTGCAACGAGTGCGTGCACATCGCTGCCACAGTAGAGGGGGCTTAAGGGTATACGTACAAAACAATACTAAACTTAAATATCCGCTCATCTACACATTAATAGATTTATGGCTGAATAATTGGTAAGAATTTATTTAAGTTTTTGGGTCATAACGTTGGGTGCAAAGCTAAGCAATTTTTCGAGCGTTAACTAGTCCTTTGTCAGAGCAACTCGATAAGCAAGAAAATTAAGCGTTCGATTATTACAGAAAAATTCATTACAGCAGCAAAGGATGATCTAAATTTTGATTCAGAACCCACTAGCATAGTCTAAATCTATAAAATCAGTATTTTTAAAACTTTCAGCGCCGTCGTCAGTGCGAAACTGCTTTACATATTTTGAACAGAAATATGCTCAAGACTTAAGACATTTTTCCATAGGCCGTGTTGTTAGAAACATTTTGAGAATTAAAGCTTCACTGTTAAACTCACCTCGAGAGTATGCTTCAGTTATGTGGCTTTCCTCCAGTCATGTAAAGACAGTCTTTCCTATATATATAATACAGAACAATCTTCAACTGAAAGTGTAAGGATGATCCTGGCACTCTGGTTTCTTGATATTCTTCCCTGTAAGACGCTGCGGCTTATTCACAGCTCTTTGATTATGCAAGGAAAAGTTTACCAACTGATATTACAGTTATTAACGCAAAGAGAATCTCGCACTTAGTCCACAGTTTTGTTTGTAAATGAAATTAACAAACACAGATGAAATTAATAAACACAGTTTCGTCTGTTTGCGGCGATCAGTTTTTCTGCTTGCCAAAACTGATCTTTAGTTTACGTTCCTGCTCTCCTTGGAAACTGAAGTTGCCACTCGTGGGCCAAAAATCTACAAAGTTCGGTGCTCTTGCGACACTTAGTCACAATTTATCATTCGCCAAGTTTATAATTTTATAGCCTTGAAAACCCATCTGCTAGCCTTTTTGCTTCGACACCTTCACCTGCCGGATTCTTTCTCGACCAGTGCGACCACATGAGCTTTTAGTGAAACCTGAACTGAACATTGGACCGGATTACACGATTGTCCGCTCTTTGAATTATCGTGAGGTTTTCTTTGTTTGATTTCTGAATGTATTCTTCGCTATGCTAATTACCAAATATTACTATTACCCTCATATAAAACACACTGTCGAGGTACAAAAGTAATTGAGAGCCAATTGAATTCGTTACCAAGGCGATTCAAGCGTTTCAGTCAACACAGACTGTTTTTCTTTCAACAGAATTATACCATTGGGAGTTAGCCCATCAAAACCAATGTTCCTTAATAGGCTCGATTTCACTCTAATGTATTGTTAGTTGTTGTTTTGGCAAACTGAAGCAGATCAGCAAGTCGTCGAAAATGATCCGCACTGTCCAATTTTCATGCAAATGATGTTTTCTGATATTATAGTTGCTCCTTTATTGGACAACTGAAATTCTCCGCATTGGTCGATTTCATTTCGCATTTTTGCTTGGTGTTTATATAGATCCACTTATCACCCACTTAGCATTAATAGAACCGTGTGAGAATATGGCCGGAGTGTAGCACGCGGGTGTTAAAGTGTATTATCAAACGAGCCCTCGTTTTAAAATTCATACAAACAAAATAATCCAGGTTTCTTATTAGCGCCCTTATCTAAAACAAATGTAGCATAACTATTTTTTAATACGTTTTCATGCAAGTATGTTAAAGTTCGTATGTTTTACTAAACTGACCCGATCCAAACGATTGCTCGGATGCAGTGTCATTTTCCGCCAATAGCTTCCGTGCCAATTACAAGTGAAAGACGGCAATACAAGTGATTTGGATGCTTCGTGACTGATGTTTCTTCGTTGTCAGAAATAAATCCGCTCTTTTGAGAGTATTACAAGAAAACGAATGCCTCATTTGTCTGTTATGAAAGGATTCTCATAACGGAAACCGGGAACTGGCTTTCTTAATATGATCTTTACAGCATTATTAAAAGAATAAAAACGCACGTTTCCAAAAACGATATGCAATTCCTAGCTAAGAACTCAAGGGCGTATTTATGCACAGGGCCGACCAAAGGTCTGAAACATTTGGAGGGGGAGGGGTAGAAATATTTTTTGCACAGCTTTATTGGAGATAAGGACCAAGTGTGATTTATGGCGAAAAAAACATTTCTTGGCCCGATAATTAGGGAGCTGGGGCCCCCTTCCCCCTGCTCCGCCGGCCTTGACAAAAAGCTTGGTAAAGAATTATTGTCGAGAGTTTAGTAAAATAGCCCATTTCCGAATTACGCTCCACTGCTCACACACAAAAGCTTCAAGTCGAGGTGCTCCCTTTTCATACATTCGTTGTATTTTTGACCACTTGGCCTCGACTCGATGCTTTTGTTTGTCGGCAATGGAGCGTAATTCGGAAATGGACTATTATTGTGTTCAGACAAATTCGTACCCAGTCGTATAGCATGTGACTATTTCGTCGCGGGAGAACTGGGGGAGAGAAAGTGAGAGGCGAGAGAACACCTCCTGTTTTTTCAGATGAACGATAGAAACAACGACTGAAGCCACGTTACTTTGACGAGCAAAGTAAACCCTCATTTACCTTGCGTCAAACGTGAGAAAAGTAAGTAAGTCACTCTGTCTCCTTTATTGTCTTTTCTTGAATACTGAATTATATGTCGTATCAAATTTTTAAGTTTTAATATATAAGGCGGGCTGGCCCGATTACCGGATATAGGAAAAAACAGTGCGGGATCCTGACAACTTGAGTTTTTCCCCATATCAACGCCTCAGTCCTCTTACCGGCCGGGACGAACAGTCTTCCCGAAGTTCGCAGCGCCCGGGAAACTCTTCGGAGAGCGGGATGTGGGATGGAAAAAGCTTATAGATTTCTGTGGGAGGCGACCCAGCCCAGTAACCGACCTGAACCGTTATATCAGAGGAAAATGAGATGTTCATCCAGGTAAACAGGTTTGCTTGGTTAGAGGTATCCAAGTTTTTAATAAAGCACAACTTCAAGAAACAAAAGTTTATGCACGAGCTCGAGGTAAGCAAAACAGTGTTTAAGGACGAAGAAATAGACTCGTGAACTTGTGTGTCTTGTGTCGCTATTACGCGGAGGGCAGGCCTTAGCACTAAAATAATAAATTCCATGTCTCAACTTTCCAAATAGCGTTTTAGCTACAGCGTACTAACTCATCAGTAAAGAGCGCGCGACATATTTACTTTCACCCTCCCCACAGCGTTTCACAGTACACTGACCCAGCACACAGAATGTTCGACACTGGTCTCTATATTTACTTTCACCCTCCCCACAGCGTTTCACAGAGCACTGACCCAGCGGGAACGAATATCGACACTTGCCTCATAAAACTGACTTCTCCCGGCTTCCCCACATGATTTCACTATGTCTCGTTATTTTAGTGGAAAGCGCCAGCCCAATACATTGTACCTTAAAACAATATACTTTAATTGGTTCCAATGGCCGCAGAAAGTAAG
>JAOBYE010714102.1:0-10942 GCA_025403585.1 Parazoanthus swiftii
ACCCTTCCTTTGCGGCAGTGTCAAGTTCGAATGAATGTTATACTTTTGGTATTCAGCCAGCCGTTAATCGTGAGTCAGGACTTGCAGGACTTTGGAAAATAATCAAATATCAAAAATGACTTAAAAGAAAATCTAACCAGCATCTAATATTTCAAATGACTTGTCTGCATGAGAATTGAGATGACAGATCGTTTCACACGCCGAAATGAAAACAAAACTGCTGAATGAAAATTTAAATATTGGTAAAGACTATTTGGATTTCCGTGAAGAACATTACAACTGCTTGTTTGTTTATGTTTTACTGGGTTTATCGATGCCGCAGGAAAAATCGAAGACTAGCGAGAAAAATATTGGCGGAACAGTTTGTTTGCCTGCCTAGCTGTCTGCCATAAGCAAGAAGTCATGACACCGGAAGTGCTGAAAGTCGACGGTTTTCTGGATAGTTTTGGCGCTTAATGATCTAAAAATGTTGGATGGAATCAGGTTAACGGTGGTACTTGATCTGTTTCGCGTGCCTCTACCCTCCATATTCATGTTTAAGAGACACTGTTATATTAGTGGAATTTGTAAAAAACTGTAAGTCAATCCAGTCTAAAAACATGCAGCTTAAATGATTGTGTTTCTAGTTATTTGAATGAACCTTGTCAAAAGTTTCCCAAAATATCTGGTATAGGAAGTCTAGATACATCACTTTCTTCACCATAAATCACGACGTAAGTGACTTGTGATATTTTCTTTGTGTGGTGAATTATAGCTTAAGATAAAATTGATACTCGTTGATAACTAATGAAAAACGTTACATAAATACAGGTTTTAATGTCTACCGAAAATAACAATACCAAACTAATCTTCCTTACTAGTTGATGGTGCGTTAGGTAAAGAAGAGTACTTTTGGGTTTGTTTTTATAAAGAGCAAAGTTTTTGGGTTTTTTTGTTCCTTTTAGCTGTTACGATCTTCGGCTTTGCCGCACTAGATAGCCGAATATTGTCGAGTTGAAAAACTAATTACTTTCCATTTCTCAGAAATTTCGGATCCTCTACGTGTCAATGCCCAGGTTTTCGGGGAATCCCTGACCTAAAAGTTGTTAACGGAAGCAACAAACAATGCTTTTGAAAGAGAAACTTCACATTTAAAACCTGAAAAGTTTGTCTTCATTCGAATAAAAAACTTCATTTACACTTTAAATTCGTTGAAGTGTTGTAGCTTGGTAATTTATGTGTGATTTAGACTTAAGTTTCTCACAAATACCAAGTTGTCATACCTAAGTTCGGGGAATTCCCTACATATTGCAACTTTAGTGAAAGGCTTTTTAAAGTGAAAATCACGCAATATTCAATATTTTGTTTTTACAGCTCTGGAGTTTTTACGAAACCGTTTCAACTTTATAATTATAACTTGACTTCATTTGGTACAAGCGCAGTGCCCCATACAATCATAATTCCTTTCAGAGAACTGAACGACAAACACTGCACGTGCTCAACACGCAAGTTCTCAGAAACTCATTTTTCAGCAAGCCAATCACAACGAAGCAAACAAGCCTAATCAGAATAACTGGCCAATAGGAGCTAAGAAGGCACATATATTGTAAATGAATCTTTTGAAATAATTAGTGTTATTTCACTTCGCAGAAGTCAATTCCAACTATCGAACGTGGCAGCATTGGAAAACTGAATTTTTCTACAAATTGTCAGCAGTGCACATTACCACAAAAGACAAAGAAGGATGAACTAACGATACGTTTTTGGGCCTTTAAAAAGTGAAGCTTTCCATGACGATATCGCTATAACCAGTTTCGAGGCTATAAACAAGGTTAAGTGACATTGTTATTCCTTGAATTTTACTTCTCTTTTTATTTATCTTACTATACCCAGTCTATCATATACACATATAATAATAGATATAACAACGAGTACGAAATGGAACCTTTAATTACAAACTATAGTCTGTTGTTTCTAAGAAAAAAAATTCTGAAGACTCTGTCTCGGATTTCGTGAAGTAGCCACGGTATAGAGTTGAGACACAGCGTTTTGTCCGCAGTACATTAGCTTACCATACACTTATATCATTTATCATAGAGAGAAAACGTTTGAAACTAATCCAAGTTATGAACATGTTTTTTTTATTTGTCGCAAGTTCGTTTCCCAAAGAATTCGCATGTAATGACTACGCTTTTTTAGTACTTATATTTTGGCATTTGCAAAACAGCTGCTGAAAGTCGACGGTTTTCTGGATAGTTTTGGCGCTTAATGATCTAAAAATGTTGGATGGAATCAGGTTAACGGTGGTACTTGATCTGTTTCGCGTGCCTCTACCCTCCATATTCATGTTTAAGAGACACTGTTATATTAGTGGAATTTGTAAAAAACTGTAAGTCAATCCAGTCTAAAAACATGCAGCTTAAATGATTGTGTTTCTAGTTATTTGAATGAACCTTGTCAAAAGTTTCCCAAAATATCTGGTATAGGAAGTCTAGATACATCACTTTCTTCACCATAAATCACGACGTAAGTGACTTGTGATATTTTCTTTGTGTGGTGAATTATAGCTTAAGATAAAATTGATACTCGTTGATAACTAATGAAAAACGTTACATAAATACAGGTTTTAATGTCTACCGAAAATAACAATACCAAACTAATCTTCCTTACTAGTTGATGGTGCGTTAGGTAAAGAAGAGTACTTTTGGGTTTGTTTTTATAAAGAGCAAAGTTTTTGGGTTTTTTTGTTCCTTTTAGCTGTTACGATCTTCGGCTTTGCCGCACTAGATAGCCGAATATTGTCGAGTTGAAAAACTAATTACTTTCCATTTCTCAGAAATTTCGGATCCTCTACGTGTCAATGCCCAGGTTTTCGGGGAATCCCTGACCTAAAAGTTGTTAACGGAAGCAACAAACAATGCTTTTGAAAGAGAAACTTCACATTTAAAACCTGAAAAGTTTGTCTTCATTCGAATAAAAAACTTCATTTACACTTTAAATTCGTTGAAGTGTTGTAGCTTGGTAATTTATGTGTGATTTAGACTTAAGTTTCTCACAAATACCAAGTTGTCATACCTAAGTTCGGGGAATTCCCTACATATTGCAACTTTAGTGAAAGGCTTTTTAAAGTGAAAATCACGCAATATTCAATATTTTGTTTTTACAGCTCTGGAGTTTTTACGAAACCGTTTCAACTTTATAATTATAACTTGACTTCATTTGGTACAAGCGCAGTGCCCCATACAATCATAATTCCTTTCAGAGAACTGAACGACAAACACTGCACGTGCTCAACACGCAAGTTCTCAGAAACTCATTTTTCAGCAAGCCAATCACAACGAAGCAAACAAGCCTAATCAGAATAACTGGCCAATAGGAGCTAAGAAGGCACATATATTGTAAATGAATCTTTTGAAATAATTAGTGTTATTTCACTTCGCAGAAGTCAATTCCAACTATCGAACGTGGCAGCATTGGAAAACTGAATTTTTCTACAAATTGTCAGCAGTGCACATTACCACAAAAGACAAAGAAGGATGAACTAACGATACGTTTTTGGGCCTTTAAAAAGTGAAGCTTTCCATGACGATATCGCTATAACCAGTTTCGAGGCTATAAACAAGGTTAAGTGACATTGTTATTCCTTGAATTTTACTTCTCTTTTTATTTATCTTACTATACCCAGTCTATCATATACACATATAATAATAGATATAACAACGAGTACGAAATGGAACCTTTAATTACAAACTATAGTCTGTTGTTTCTAAGAAAAAAAATTCTGAAGACTCTGTCTCGGATTTCGTGAAGTAGCCACGGTATAGAGTTGAGACACAGCGTTTTGTCCGCAGTACATTAGCTTACCATACACTTATATCATTTATCATAGAGAGAAAACGTTTGAAACTAATCCAAGTTATGAACATGTTTTTTTTATTTGTCGCAAGTTCGTTTCCCAAAGAATTCGCATGTAATGACTACGCTTTTTTAGTACTTATATTTTGGCATTTGCGAAACAGCTGCTGCCGATCGTGAATGATGTTATTTCTTTGCTATGACCACCACGTTATTTTAGAAAATGTTTTCATTTTCATGTTTTGAATTATTAACTCGTGCCGAGAGGTCTTAATCATGTAGACAAACCAAACAGTTACAAAAGGGATTCTACTATGGCAATGGCGATATTTATCTATGCTGTGACAGTGTCGAGGGCTGTTCGGAGCCAGCGGCACCGCGCAGAAAGTCGCAAAAACTGGAACCGTTGTTTAAGTAATCTTTAATTTCTGTCAAAAAGTGTGGCTTTAATCCTACTTTTAGTCCTACTGTGCGCTTTGAAATCGTAAGTAGTTTTTGTTCTTGATAAAAAGTTTCTTTAAAATTGTCTGTTGTTCTATTTCAGTTAACAATTCGCTATGATCGCTATACAGTCAAACAGTTCACCTATATCCATTTCTTTGGCTTCCAGTTCATGAAACACCGTTAAGGGGAGGAGCTGATTGGCAGAAAAAGTACCAATGAATACCTAGGCTAGTCAGAGGACTGTAAGAGTAACAAATCTGCCTGAACAAGTTTCCCAAGATGCTGTGCGATACTATTTTGAGAACGAGCGCAAATCTAAAGGAGGAGACACGGAAAGTGTTGTTCTCGAACTTGGCTCGAATCTTGCTTTTGTCACCTTTTGTTCTCCTTTAGGTAAGGCTATAGCTTACTAAACTACGCATTAAAGTTTTTCAAGCCTTTTTCATGTTGAAAACACACAAAAAAAGACGTAAACGTCCTTTCTATATAGAATCCAGAAAGCCAGTGAAATAATAATTTGCAATTGAGTAGATAGTCAACTTTGTTTTTGTGTAATTAACTCTGGCAAAGCTGAGTAAAGAAATGAACAAATAAATAAATCAAACTTCCTATGAGCTAGCAGCAACAAAACGGGTGGCGGAAAAGATGGATTATTACATTTTATTGCATTTGTTTAAACTGCAAGTACTTTTATATAAAATGCTTGTCCATCAGTTATAACAAATAACCGACAAGCTTGTAAAACGTGTATCGTTATCCGTGTTTGTTGAGTCTTATTGCAGCTACGTCTCACTGGATTTAACCAGACTCGAATCATTAAAAAGTTGGCTGATCATCTGTATTTTGAATGTTTGATCATCAGTAAAATATACACGAGAATGTTCTAATAACTGAACCTTTGCTAGATGCCAGGCGCACAGCCGAACACCAGCCGCACACCCTTGGGGGTTCGATATTGGATGTGGAACTTTTGGAAGATGACACTTTGCTCTCTACTAGCCAACCATTTGAAGATTTTGACAGCAATAGCAACCACCAACAGGACCAACAAACAGACGTCAGCTATTTTGAGAACTCAAGAAGATCCGGAGGTTTAACTGCAAAGCGGATAGTGAAGGGATCTGGCGAGGGAGAGGCGACTGAATTCTCCGACAACACCGACGGTAAAAATATTTGTTGAACAATTGTTGGACCTTATAAAACTGCTGCAAGACCAGTACGGCGCAATAATGGAAGACTGTACATGTATATATTGCCAACTTTATACCTCAACTTGTCAGACTATCTGCCTTACTAAACACATGCCGACTACCACATCGTTTTACACGTTAATTTTCTAACTTTTAGTAAAGGACAGATGAAGCCATCTGATTGAAATAAAAGTCTATCACGCAATTTTCAGTTGAATAAACTTAAGTAGGCACAGCAATAGTTTTGCTTAGATCAGTAAAAAAATGAAATGTCAAAATTTCTTTCTAATTTTTGTTTGAAGCTTTCTACGACGAGGAACTTTTTTTTTTTTTTACCAAAAACAATATGGGATTTATATTCAGTGTTTAATAAAACAATATTTGCATGATATTGTGTTACTTTTAAGATCAGTAAATATAAAAAAGTGGGTAGCATGTTGCTTTGTTAAGTACAAAAGTATCGCCCATTTGTATTCGGACTTGCTTTTGCAATACAGCTTCTGTTGTGGTCTTGCCTTACAATCAGACCGCTTCAAATATGGGTTTTAATGCCTTAATGATAATCGACTATTTGACGTTTTATACCATAAATTACAGTTCCCGGCGTTCAGTTTCATAACAAATTACGATTTTGAAAAGTTTGTTAAAAATTAATGGAATTGTTTCACTCTGAGTGAGGTTTATTTGAGTTGACACATTCTTTAATTTGACAGATTTAGAATGCCTTCTTCAAGGACCAGGCAAACTAGAAGATGATACTCTGATCATAGAACCGGAAAAGGTAACGCCCCTTGATCAGCGAAAACTCCTTGTGTCTGGTATCAACAAGGAAATCACTTTGGATGACTTGAAACTTTATCTCGAAAAGATTAGTGACAGCAGTGTAGAACAAATGGATCCAGTATTTGACGACAACATACTCGTTTCATTCTCAACAGAACTAGGTAAGTTTGCTTTAAAGTATCGAAATTTAATTTATTTAATTTCTAATTTAAAAAGATATTTATACAATTACAAATTTTCAACAGATTTCGAAGTGGTGTTCGGCAATGCTCAAGACGCTGGAAGTCTTAACGGAACGGAGCTTCGCTTGCAGTGTGTCCCAGAATGCAGTGCGGTTTTGATTACTGGTTTATCGGAGCATAGTACTAAAGACGCAGTGGAGCTGTATTTTGACAGTAACAAAAGAAGTGGTGGAGGCAACGTTGACAAAGTTGTTTTCAGGAATGAGATCAGTTCGGCTGTTGTAAACTTTGCAGCTCCTTCAGGTAGAAAATTAATCAAAGTTGTAACAGAAAAGTAGTGCAACAACGTCTTTGCCGGAAAACTTGTCATTTTTGCCAGGTCCTGGTTCTATACTAAAAACAAAAATTCTTAAATATTTTTAAACTGCAGTATTGTGGTTTTAAAAATCTACTAGGTGAAATAAAATGAAGATATTCGAAACAACATTTTTCAAAGGCCGTGATCTCGCGAATCTCAACCCCATATGTAACAATTTTGAATGTTAAACTTAAGATACTTTGGAGTCTAAATTTTATTGCAGTCAAAGTTCATCTTGCAGACATAAGTTAATTTAAAGCAGCCCTTTCAAATTGTTGCGTATTTGTTTGGAATGAATAAAGCAATGCGGAAAAATACCGTTTGTAGTGCATTTGTGAAAAAAAACTACCCCAAGCACAACGTATAATTTATTTCGTCTTCTTGTCGAGTTTACCATAATCACTTTTAATTACTGATTAAAATATAATCATCGATAATAGACTGTATACATTACATCATTACTACATTACATCAATAATAGACTGTGGCTAATAGTACTTAAGGTTTCGTTTCTTTCAGTTGTGGACGATGTGCTAAAACGAACGCATAAACTGGACAAAAAGGAGCTCACTGTTCAACGGTATTACCGTTTTTCAGTTGATGGTATGTCTGCTTCTGACCGGACAAAGATAGAAATCGAGGTACAGGCAGATCCTGAAGTTATTACTTATGTGAGGAAGTATCACAAAAGGGAACTTGACACCATCCTTGACGAGTACCACTGCAATCTGGATTGGGACGAAGGATCCACGTCTATCACAATTTCCCCAGTCGACAACAAGAAAATGGTGGGCGAAGAATGGGCCAAAAACGCTAAGCCAGTTGAAGCCTTCATTTACAGTTTTGAGAAGAAACAAGTCAGCTTAGATCCAGACATATGGGAACAAGTCTGTAGTGGGCTTAAGATGATCGAAGAAGAAACCTCTCTTATTGGTAATGTGGACATCTTATTTAAAGATTCTGATTTCACTGTGCAGATTACAGGCAAAACAACGTGCGTAACAGAAATAGAGAGTAAGTTACAAACAATCCAGAAAGAAGCAGAGGAAAACGAACTCAGGCGAACAGTCATAAAAAGTGAAGAACTGAACATCCCCAAAGGTAAATTGCTTTTGCTTCAAAACAGTAAATTATGTGAAAAGCTAGAACAAGAGAATCAGTTTGTGAAAATAATAGTGGAACCGAAGAAAGAAAAGATTAGTTTTGAAGGACCAAAAAAACGGCTACAAGATGTTTCCATTGAAATCTTTTCCTTTATCGGCCAGATGGCAGAAATAGCGTTCGAGTGTCCACAAAGAGTTCTGGACATCCCGAAAGAAGACACAGGAACAGCTTATGTTGCAAACACTTTCAGCAAAAAAGGAGTTGAAGCAGTTGTCTTTTACGAACAAGTGCAAAATACAAATGAAGCCTTAATAGTAGGTATAAATGCTAAACACGCCAGGATTGCAGAATTAACTCTTCAAGAAACCGTCGATGAAATCAGCATGCACCTTGAAGACGAAAATGCACAAGTTTTGCACAGCAAAATATGGAAGGATTTTAAGGCAAAAGTTGAACAAGAATTCGTTGTCCGGCTCCACTTTGATTCACATACTGGCACTTTGTGGATCAGCGGCATCAATGAACATGTCAAAAAGGTGGCAGAGAAAGCGAAATCGTTTATTGAAAAAAATGCAGTCCTCACCGATGTTGTTTCTCTTTCCAAAGGTTGTACTCGCTTTCTTTTCAAAGTGTGGAAAGACCGACTTATCGACATGCAAACAGATCTGGCTGAGTACTTTTTGGAGTTTAGAAGCAAAGAAAACTTCAATGGCATTTGCGTCAGCGGAACATTAGAAGGATTAGCTATAGGAACTACAAAAATTGTAAAATTTTGTGAAGAAATTCTTGAAAAAAGTGTTACTATTGACAAGCCAGGTTTGCGAAAGTTTCTTGGCCAACAAAGTGGAACACGTTTCTTGAAGTTCATCGAGGACGAACACCGCTGCATTATCGAAAAGATTGAAGAAACAAATGAGTCCAGTTCGGCATCAGCCGCATACAAAGCTGAAAAAAGACCTGCAGGAGAGTGTAAGTGCAGTTATGTGACTCCAGAAGGCAAAGTAGTGTCAATCTTCAAAGATTATCTTACTCGGCATCAAGTTGACGTCATCGTGAATACGGCGAATAGAGATCTCCAACACGTTGGAGGACTGGCTGGAGCTATTGTTAAGGTGGGTGGTAAGCAGATCCAACAAGAATGCAATGCCTTTGTCAGAAAGGAGGGAACACTTCTTGCTGGACAAGTAATGGCATCCAATCCTGGCAAACTACCTTGCAAAAAAATAATCCATGCCGTTGGTGTGAGTTGGAACGAAACGGAAATCGGCCAGAAATCAAAAGAAACAAAAAAAGAAGAAAATCTCAAGTCTGCAGTTCGTAAATCCCTAGAGGAAGCGGCAGAATACAGCTCGATTGCTATTCCCGCTTTCAATTCTGGAGTGTTTGGCTTCCCACGTGAGTCCTGTGTAGAAATAATGATTAAAGTTGTCCTCGATTTCTGCACAGCTAACCCTACCTGCAACTTGACTGATATTCGTCTCACCAACCACGATAATCGTACGGTCAAAGTAGCCAAGGAGGAATTGAAGAGCCAGTTTGGACATCAGTCTAGTTTCTATGACGTAAACAAGCCCTCTTCGGACAGACCAGGAATTGCAAGAGGTGCTATTGCTATTGATGGTGCCGAATCCTTCGACACTGAAGAGGGAATTTCCGTTAACCTTCGTGTTGGAAGCATTGTCCATGCCTCGGTAAGTCATTTCAACAGTTTATAGCATTCTTTTCCCTGTTAATGGAAAAAACACAATCGCGAGGGGATATGAAATTTGGAAGAGGTTGCTAGAGAGGATTATGCAATCCTATTTTGTGATGTGAGCCCCCCCCCCCTGTGCTGTTCAAAGTAAATTGTGTACTTTTTAATCCTGCTACAATTACACTCGTTTTCTGTCTTTTCCGAGGTATCCATATCGCAATCTGAAGGGTTTCACCAATTTTGAACAACTTAAAAGTTAAATCATTTGAAATTTCATTTGTCTGATATTTTCCTTGTCAATATCTGATTGTGTGTGTGTGTGTGTGTGTGGGGGGGGATGCCAAAATTACAGATGAAGGATAGGGAGGTTGTAGCAATTTGACTTTCGACTTGAGCGAAAAATTGAAGTTTCGAAGTCAACACTCAAATTGTATAAGTAATTGTGATCACGTCAAAGGTTGTGACGTCATCTAATTAATGTCAAAAGATGTGTTAACAAATAAAGTTGTACGAAAGCTTTTGTTAATTGGCTTAAAGCCGAAAACATCGAGGCTCCCCCCTCCGAGGCTTCTAGGGTTAAAGCTAGTACGAAATTAGTTGTAATTTTAACTACGAGATGATCTTGAATATTTCATTTAAGAAATGGTCCATGCTTGACATGCGTCTATCCAGTTAAGGATGCACGCGGGAAGTTGGGAGAGCACGACAGAACCGCTTCTCTAGCTGCTCGAGCGCTCTCCCAACTTCACAAGTGTATCAATAACTTGGTAGACGCACGATCTTTTTGAAGTAATTTTTTTTGTTTCCAGCTATCTCTCCAGACTTACGTACTCATTCAGTTTATTATGTAGGCTCACGGTCGTACGTCTGTTCAGTTATAGATTTACGCACGCGCCGAACAAAAAGCCCGAAAGAATGCCAGTTATGTTCTAAAATACGATAACTAGCTTTTCTAATTTTGTAAACGTCTAGGCTGATGTTTTGGTAAATACAGTTGGGAGCGACTTGAATTTGAGCGAGAATGCTTGTGCACGAGCATTCGAAGAAACCGCTGGTCCAAGATTAAAGGAAATGTGTGATGCTGCGGTGCAGTCACATGGTGGTACTGTTCCGGTTGGTGAAATTGCATTCACCGGAGCTGCTGACCTTCAACGAAACGGTTGTAAATTCGTTTTTCATGCCGTTTGTCCCTCTTCACAAACCAGGAGCTTCGAGAAGGTATGTGAAATTTGTAGAAACAGTTAGAAATTTAAAAAATTTTGTCCACGTGACATACCCTGATGCAAAAACGCGAGAGATAGCGTAGATAATACGAACAAATCAGAGCGCGTTTTATAGTTTTGTCCCCCCCCCG
>JAOBYE010714113.1:0-10942 GCA_025403585.1 Parazoanthus swiftii
AAGGGTTTTCAAGTCCTTGAAATCAAAAAATTAAATTCAAGGACTTTCAAGGACTTTCAAGGACCGCGGGAACCCTGATTAAAACATTTCCACTATCAAACCTGAATATAAAAGAAACTTCTACAAACAAGTGAAACAGCAAATTGTAACAAAGAAAAAAAAGAAAGACGTCTTTTCTTCCTTCCAAGTTACTGTACCTAACGACCAATGTTTGTCACCTATTTCGCCAGTAACATACGAATTATCCTTATAAATCGTGACTTAAAGTTAACGTATACCTCGAGTGGTGTCTTCAGATATCAGGTTATAACTCTGATAAGAGAACTTTTTTTATTATGAAAACCGTGATTTACATCTAACGTTTTTCGTTCAACAAGAACCAACTCTGTCAACTTTCATTTTAAGCTGACAGTTGTTACCTTGCCAAGTTCAGCACAGTTTGCTATCTAAAACGTTGTTAGTGATTTTTTTCTTTTCTGTGTTTGCTTACTAATTTGAAGCACGCAAGTGAAGAACAAGACCATAAGTGGGAATGAAAAAAATATTCTAAACTTATTGTCACAGTTTTTGATGTGACCCAATAACCTATTATTTCGCTATTTTTTGCCAACAGGCCACAATTTGATCGAGTTTTTTTGACCCTATTACCCTCATTCGTGAGGAAAATTGTTTCGATAAAGCTGGTCTTGAAGAAAAAGCCGTCGAGTAATAGTTTGAGATTTCCAAAAAAGCTTTACTGTCTTTAAAGGTTTTTTTTTTCAAGAAAAAGCTACACATAAAGCTAAAATCCACGTTCTTAAGCTTTGGTAACGTAACCTTAAGTACCACCAGCAATGTAAAAGCAACTGATTACATTTCTAAACAATCAAGGGAAACCAGAAGGGAATATTAGAAAGACGAACCCTCGGCAGTGGCAGACGACGGTCTGGACCCTGGCCTTGAGCCTGGTCGCGAGCCAGATGAGGTGTGCGGCCTGTTCTGAAACGCGAAATAACTGAAGATTAGGAGTTAGTACGCACCAAACAAGTGGACAGAAGTAAAAAACATGGAACTTTAAATTATGGATGAAGCGAAACACAAAAATCTCCCCTCAGTACTGGGCCGCACACGCTCGCTTCTAAGTTCATTCATGTGAGCTTGAAATTGTCAACAAAGTTATTCTCCAAGGTAGCTCCGGTTGATCCCCGAGCCCCGAATGCGGCGAGGAGAATATACTTGCTGCTTACCGACACCGAGGAGAATAATTGTGTTAGCTACACCAAAACAGTGGACGAAAGAAAAAACTTTAAACTTTAGATAAACGGAAATATAGAAACTCTTTTCATTACTAAGCTGCGCTGTTCTCGTGTCTGTGCTCATTCATGCGAGCTCGGAATAGCGGCGGATGTGACATGCCCAGAAAACATGCACCTTTTCAAAACAGAGACTTTTATTATCATTACTGATTATTGATATTATTGTTACTTCTATTACTATTACTATTATTTTATTATCTTTATTATCATTTATATTATTATTATTATCATTATTATTAAAATTATTATTATAAATGTATTTTACTACACACATAGTTCAACCTGTTCTGAGGGTGCAGGATTTATTGTAGTTGTGCCTGGTCTTGCTAATCCCTCTGTAAAAGAAACAAACCAGTTTCAAAACCTCTTATCTGACAGTTAATGGCGAATATAAACTGAACAATTACTCGAGTTATGATAAACAAAAAGACGGTTGCAACTTCTCTATCTTGTTGAACAGAAAACTCGATAATAATGATGATATGAATATGAATGATACCTTGAATATGAATGATATGAATATGAATAATGAATACCTTGAATGGTGTCCAGTGCCTTCACGCCTGGAGTAGTCGGCCTTGTCAGAGGGTGATCTGGAGCTAAATCTGTTGAGAGCTGTACACAAAACAGAGTAAGGTAAGGTTAGTGTGTAAGGTGAGATTGTAAGGTTATGGTTTAAGGTCACGGCATAAAGTTATAGAGAAAGGTCATGATGTAAGATCACAGTATAACGTCACGATGTAAGGTCATAATATAACGTCACGATGTAAGGTCATAGTATAAAGCCACGATGTAAGGTCATAGTATAAGGACACGATGTAAGGTCAAAGTATAAGGTCACGATGTAATGTCATACTATAATGTCACGATGTAAGGTCATAGTATAAGGTCACGATGTAAGGTCATACTATAACGTCACGATGTAAGGTGATACAATAACGTCACGATGTAAGATCATACTATAACGTCAAGATGTAAGATCATAGTAAAATGTCACGATGTAAGGTCATACTATAACGTCACGATGTAAGGCCAGAGTATAAGGTCACGATGTAAGGTCATAGTATAAGGTCACGATGTAAGGTCATACTATAACGTCACGATGTAAGATCATACTATAACGTCACGATGTAAGATCATAGTATAACGTCACAATGTAAGGTCATACTTCAACGTCACGATGTAAGGTCAGAGTATAACGTCACGATGTAAGGTTATAGTATAAGGTCTCGGTGTAAGGTGGTAGTGTACGGTCGTACAGTGAGGTAGCGACTTAGGTTAAGGACGTTGCGCAAAGTCAATGCTTAAGGCTATGATGTAAGGTTATGATGTCAAGTCACGATTTAAAGTTTTTTACGTAATGCCAAGGAATAAGGTTATGGTAGGTCATTGTTTAAGATTATTGTGTAAGATCACTGTGTAAAGTAAAAGATAAGGCACTGTATAAGGTGAAGCAACGGTGTAACTTCACTGTGTAAAGTCACGGTATAAGGTAATGGTGTAAAGGGAGGTTACGGTACCGGTGTAAGGTCACGTTGAAAGGTCAAAGATAGGCCACTATGTAAGGTCACCGTGTAAAGTAATGGTGTAACGTTACTGTGTACGGTCATTGTCAGAACATGGTGGAAGACCATGACGTAAGGTCATTTTGTAAGTCATTGTGTAATGTTATCGCGTAACGTATAGGGGAGTAAGGTATAGTGTCTGAGTGGGGCCCTGGTGTAAGATTAAGGTGTCAAGTCATAATGTAAGGCCATTTTCCTGCATGGCGTAAGGTCACGCCTTAATGTAGTCTGAAAATAATATGTTATGATAAAGTGAATGGGGTAAAATCTCTCTAGCAATTTACCTTTTGAGACTAGAAGATAAAAAAAACAGGATGCGTCCTAATAACCTGTGAGTTTGTACATTTTTTCCGAAGGCAATACAACCTACCGTTTTGTATATATATATATATCTCAAATAAGCTTTACGTAATCCAATTGAGCTGGCATTAAGAAGGAAACCAGAATGGCATTGTAAAACAGTTTACATAAAGCAATGAAACACTTGGATAACTTTGATATACATGCATGCATGTTTACGAAATAAGTTTTGTTGAAGTGTTGCAAGGATACGGTTAAACTCACACAATGGCGATTCAAGTCATGTAGCAATTGTACCTTTTTCTTGTGTTTCAGGGTTACAGAACCTCCTTGTTTGGTCTATAAGAAAATGGAAATTATTTAACATATAAAGAGTTATGTGGTTGCAAAATCCTTACCCACGTCTCCGCAATATTGGACCACTTCAAGTTGTCCTTTTACCCTAACACGGATACATTCAATAGATTTCTAAATACTCTCTTGATGAAGTAAACAAAAGAACGATTGACCGAGGTAAGAATTAGGGTGACTTTCTAAATTTGCTAAAAACGATGCTAAAACGTTAAACTGTATTGAAATGTAAGAGTAAGTATATTGAGAAAGTGCAAAGAGGAACGCCGAAACACGTGATCCTTTAGCAGTTACTAGTACTCGGACACGAGGCGTTCCTTTCAGCTTGCACTTATCATTGCACTGCACTTGGACACGAGCAGTTCTCTCCAGCGAGCTCCCCTTGACGACTTCCAACATTAAAAGTCTGAGCTTGCACCACTTACCAGTGCACTGCACATGGACGTGAGGAGTTCCTTTCCAGCGAGCTCACCTTTGATAACTTCTAGCATTACAAGACTGACCTTGCACCACTTACCAGTGCACTATACTCGGACATGAGGAGTTCCTTTCTAGCGAACTCACCTTTGATAACTTCTAGCATTACAAGACTGACCTTGCACCACTTACCAGCACACTATACTCGGACATGAGGAGTTCCTCCCTAGCGAGCTCACCGTTGATGGCTTCCAACGTTACAAGGTTAAACTTGCATCAGTTACCAGCGCACTATACTCGGACATGAGGAGTTCCTCTCCAGCGAGTTCACCTTTAATAGCTTCCAACGTTTCAAGGTTGAGCTTGCACCACTTACCAGTACACTATACTCGGACATGAGGAGTTCCTTTCTAGCGAGCTCACCTTTGATGGCTTCCAACGTTACAAGATTGAACTTGCACCACTTATCAGAGCACCACACTCGGACATAAGAATATCCTCTCTAGCGAGTTCACCTCTGATAGCTTCCAACATTACAAGATTGAACTTGCACCACTTACCAGCGCACTATACTCGGACATGAGGAGTTCCTCTCCAGCGAGCTCACCCTTCATGGCTTCCAACATTTCCTGTTTATCCAGCTCTGCATCGATTGCATCTCCTTCCTACAGTTCACATAAAACGAAAGACAGAGTTAAGCAAGTTTTCACTTTTGAGTGAGTGAGTGAGTATATACGGGAGCCTCAGAATGAGAATGCCTAAAAAGTAAGTTCAAAAAGCCCAAGGACCTTTCGAAGGTTTTCCTGGCCTTATCCCAACCCTGTTGCTTGGTAAGTTAAACAAAAGATACTCAAGAGCAATCACTCAATACCTCATCATCATCCTCTTCGTCTTCATCATCCGATTCGGGGTCGTTTGAGGCAGATGGATCATCTGAAAAAAACGAAGATCAGAAAAAAAGTTTGTTATACAAGATCCAGCTTCACAAAAACACGAATCTTGCAAGATTTAAAGGTATGTTAAACCAATTAGTTCGGAGACCACCATCTTTACTGTGTTGAATTCGTTCGTGCAACAAGAAGCGCGTTTGAGGAAATTCTTAAAAAAAACATTGTCAGGTTTTGGCGCAGCCATAACATTTCAGAAAATGAAGGTGCAATTTTTTATACGTTTCCTTAGTTATTCTCTCTGCTATTTAAACAAATTTAACACCTCAAAATGGGAGTCACCGAGCTCATGATTGCAAAAAGTGCAGTTAAGTGACAAGGAAAAATGGAAAACTTGTTGGAGCCACCTTGAACGCAGCCACGGTATGTTTTATTCCACGTTTGAAAGCAGAAGTTTATTAACAGCAGTTAACGCATGGTTGTACTGTCACGTTCATGAATCAAGACAGCAAATCGAGAGATTCCATGTGTATTGACACAATAATGTGCAAGTCTAGAAATACCTGTAAAAATGCAGACCAAGCTCGGATTTCAGCTATATCCAGAAATGTACCTGAGTTCAGTTGTTTAATAATAAACTGGATCTGCCTTTGCATGTCCGGATTTTCATCTTTAAGGAAACATTCTAAAATCTCGTCCATTCCCTGAAATACAAGATACATTAATTGTAGTTGTTAATATATCAATTATATGAAGTGAAATTCAGTAGAGAGGATTCCAATTCAAACACTTTCCAGGACCTTTTCTAGCAGATTCAAGGATCTGCGGCAAATAGTACAACTCATTTTCACGGATTTTCCAGATTCAGTCTTATAGAATCAATAATTTTCCAAATTCAAGGACTTTCCGCGACTTTCAAAGACCTACGAACCGTGAACAGATAGAATAACTATAACAGCATTTATGACAGTGAAAACGAAGCTGTTGCTCGCCTTCCCCCTCACACACACATAAACCAGCTGGAAACCTCACACCTTCGGGTGTTTGAAAAGACAAAACAATAGGTGAGTGGATCTGGTCAAAGATCGACATACATAGAAGGATAAAAACCCTCATTGATGACTAGAATTTGTTTCGCTAAAGCGTTTAATATAAAATGTTCAACTGAGCTGTCAAGTAAAACACTACAGTACTGGATAGCTCAAAGGGATATTCTAAGTTTCAACTTTGCATATCTTGCCAAGAATTGTCTGCAAAATTCAACCCAGGTCAACATATATATCGTTCTCTGGGTATATGATTTTAAATTATTTCCCGGTAGAAAGAAAATACAGTTTAAAACCGTCTTTCATACAACAATTCATTACAATTACTTCATTTAATAAGCAGAATTCACTGAACATAATGTACAGAAGACAAAAAAACATCCGTCAAACAAACTGAATGAATGGAAGAAATGTTATACATTTTTGAGTTGAGCTACTAAACCACGAATTTCAAAATCGCAAGTCATGCTGCCGCAAAACGTACCATAGCCTTTGCTTCTTCTCTTATGGCTGGCAGTGCAAGAATACTGTAGAGTCCTCCATTGACGTAAGGTCGAATCTGAAACACACAAATAATATCCCTAATTTCTTAGTTTCGCCCACGAAGATACAGTTCTACTGTTCAGAACTTATCAAACATGTGTATTGTTGAGATAGGTCTTATATGCCTGATGTCATGGCAAGGACAGATGATGATGTATTAGTAAGCCCGCAATCAGTACATCACTGGGTAACTTACTACTGAAAAAGCACCTGGTAAAATGACAGCTGGGATTAAGTCAAGCTTTGAAATACTGTACTTACTTTTGCTAAACATGGAGTAGATATTTCGAAATCCTGGATTAACCACAAAACCACCCGCAGAAAAAAAATCTGCGATAATCAGTTCAAAAGTGTAGACTAAAACAAAAGACCAATTACTGCAACTGGTCAAGGAAGCTGTGAGCCCACACAGACATGCACGTATCACAGGGGAAAAAATGATCAATTGAATGTGGTCCCCATGTTGATAAAACACACATGATATCAGGCTTACCTACATAATTTCGATTTTTTTTTTGAATTTTAGACATTCCAAAAATTTTTAGAAAACCTCGGGAATTATAGAAAAAATGATAACTCGACAATTTTAGAGCAGTATGAACTTTCACCCGCCATTTAAGCAACATTTCACTGGCAAAAACTTTGACAAATCCTACTATTTTTGCAATCCTACCGACCAAGAGAGTGCTCAGTTAGCTCACACGCTACAGCAGTGTCAGCGGTTTTTCGTAAGAGTCTACATTACAACTTATCAGCAGTTTTTCACCAAAAGTGGCCTACAGCGCATCCATGTAAGTAGTGGTTTCTTACCGTAGTCTCGGATTCCACATCTTTGTTGATAGCAAACATATTGAGATTTTTTGGGAATATTGAGAAAATTGGGAGGATTTTAGACATTTCTGAAATAACTTTACAGCTTTTTCCGGGAAATTCCCAAAAGAATTTTAGGCCATTTTTCGAGAATTATGTAGCTAAGCCTACATAACACCACTTGACACGGTACTGAACTAGGTAACACAAAATGTGACAGCATAACACAGCGAAGCGCAACATTAGATCATCTTACATTAGGTAATACAACACATTTCAACGCGATGTCACATCAAACATTACAACACATCACACTTGTAACAAAACATTAGATAATATCACCTTAAACTTTACAACGCATTAAAAACATTATATCACGCGATATCAAAGATTGCATCACGTTCACATCACAAAAAAGCAGCGCTACATTTTGTCACACCGGTTAAACTCAAGTATTGCATTTGTAAAGCGACGCCTAGCGTAAAGGAATTTTAGTTATGCGCGTATTGTTTCACGCTATGTAAGGTGAAACAAGATAGAATAACGTCACAAACGCGAATCATAGGGACATATAATCATTCAACAGAAACAACACACAACGTCGCACATCATAAGATAATCAGGCAACAATATTATAAAGTAACGCAACCAGAAACAGCGTATAGCTCAGTTAAACACGTAAGCTTTCAAACGTTTCTTTATTGCCGAACCTCTTGGTTTTCATGGCCGAGGAGATCACTGAGTACTCGGAGAATGTGACTAGCTCCTTTGATGCACTTCTTTTTACCTGGAAGAGCACGAAATCAACAGCAATTAAGTATAAAAGGGTGCGAAAATAAGGGATGTGACATGTGTATTAGATGTACGATGTAGTTCATCAAATTGCTCCCGAGAATGTCTGTAATCATTTTACATTTGTTAATAACGTTCATTGACATAGCACTAGATCATCAGCTTCAAAAAAAACTTATACACACAATTCTCACGAACAAATATACAAAAACATTCCTTGTCCCGAATCGGTGTCCATTTGTGGAACAAAGTTCCAGAAGATTTGCGAAAGATGTCAAAGAAAAAGTTCAAAGAAAAATTAAGATCTCTTTTATTCAACAATTTAGAAAAACTAGGTTACAATGCTGAAATCTCAATGCTGGACTTCTCTTAACCACCACCTAAATTAAATGTTTTGTATCTAAGTTATTTTGTTTCCTTTATGTTACTCTTGTATAGGCTATAGTAATCATTGTTATTATGATTCTGTTTTTCAGATTTTCATGATTTTTTTGTTATTATTATTTAGACTCTTTCAGTTTTATCTGTAAATTATCAAAGAATAAACTTGAACTTGAACTTAAACTATTAGAGTAAGTATCTTTCAATGGCAAATAATTCCATAACAGTTACATAAACACAACCCAAAACATCGTGGTCTCGTGCAATCACCATCACCAAAACTACTTACCCGCTGACCGTAGACAGAGATTCATCAACAACGCCACAGAATACTCTAGAGTGTAGTCTGACAGAGCGTCGTGGTCCTCTAAGAGACTCACCAACCACCTGATCAGGTCTCTCTCTATCATCATAGTCTGCAGTCTCCTCCTGCATTAGTTATTGAAACACAATAATTACCAAAACAGAAAGTAAACAGATTATAACGGATACTCGAGATCCATGAATAGTGGAAGCACTAACTTCATCACAGTCGACCAAATTTATAATGACAAGTCCTTCTGATGTTTCTGTCATTAGGTCCGATCTGAAAATCCGGAATGCATTGCCGAACTTCTCACGTGCAGAAAGTCACCGATTTTCGGCGAAAAGGATCGTATTTCGGCTTTCACAAGAAAGGATGTTGAGAGAACGTTTGCATCCACAAGGAAGCATGCTTCTGCAATCTACTACGTTATACCGGTGCTCCTTTGTTGGTTTGTTGAGGTTTCCAGTGCTTACAAAACTCGTTTCCAGTCGATCAGTGCAGAAACTTCCAAAAGTGGTTATGCAAAAAGGGCATAATACCCTTTTTATACGAATCTGGGCAAACACATAAGGATTAAAAGGCATTTGGAAAGTTTTAAAAAGCTCTAGGAAAATGAAGAAAACAAAGGAAACTTAATAGAATATATAGATTAGTGCTAGCTGAAAAGAGTCGTTTACTCTAGTAATTTTACGGTATTGCTGAAAAAATCTAGATATTACTCGTTAAGATATACCACACTTGCATAACGACTATGAAATAATTTGCATAAAGTTTGGTTGGAAAAATCGTACTACTATTACTTTCACCTTCACACGAGTAAGCTACTCTTGCTGGAAAAGACACATTACCTCAGACTCAACTTCTGTAGTGTTCCAAGTATGTTTTCGCTTGTTAAAGACGTCTTAGGTTCAGCGATTAATGTGCCCTGTAACGCGTGCACAAGTGAGGGATTCTGTGCCAGATATGAGCGCCCTATTAAGGAAAGTGGTTCAGTTAAAGGTAAACCCATGAAAACTATTTCAAAAAACGTAGATGTCTTTGTAACACGCCATGTTACACACCATGTTACACATGTTACACACCGTGTTACACACCGTGTTACAAACCATGTTACACATGTTACACACCATGTTACACACCATGTTACACATGTTACACACCATGTTACACACCATGTTACACACCGTGTTACACATGTTACACACCATGTTACACATTATGTTACACATGTTACACACCGTGTTACACACCATGTTACACATTTTCTATGAGGAAATTATTTGTTGCAGCTTGCTAAGCACGCTTGCGACAGCAGAGAACTGTAAAATGCAGGAGGCACGTTACACACTGCAGTTTTACTCACAGTGTTGCGAAAAGTA
The DNA here is from genome assembly GCA_025403585.1 of Parazoanthus swiftii. Classification (NCBI taxonomy): domain Eukaryota; kingdom Metazoa; phylum Cnidaria; class Anthozoa; order Zoantharia; family Parazoanthidae; genus Parazoanthus; species Parazoanthus swiftii. The sequence continues at coordinate 10,074 of JAOBYE010714113.1, forward strand.
GAAGATCATCAAAATTGCGTTGCGAAGCAGATTGCAGAGGTGGTGTTGCGTGTGCAGCGACGTCGCGTTGCGAGTTTTTTTTATATGACAAATAATTTCCATCAATCCTGGCTTCATTTTCCCCCAAGGAATTTATTTGTATTCACAAAGCATGGTGGGTGAAAACAGGTCTTTAGAATGGCATCTACCTCGTGTTACTACTACATATCTCTTCAAATCCATGAATTAATCAAATTTCTAAGTTATACTAAAAACTTAGGATGACAAAAGAACTAGCTTACTTAATACTGAGCAATAAGAACTACAAAGAACAAAATAATAATGATTTGTTTACAATATTTCCCTTTTATATTAATTTATCTATAACTGATTTACCTGCTGACAGTGAGGCAAGAGCGTTCATAAACCTGACTGCGTATTGCTTCACTACCTCGGATTTGGAGTGTAACAACTCCAACACGCCATCCTGCAGAAATAAACGCGTTTGAAGGTGACTCTGCAAGACTAAGTAGTTTTTAACAAAGCAATTTGTTCTGCGTCAGCGAATAAGCCGAATTATGGGCAACGCCTGACGATTCAAAACAAGCCATGTCCCTTGTACTGGGCAACAAAAAAAAACACTTGGTACACAAAATCAGTCAATTTGATTTTTTCTTTGAGCTCAACAAGAAGCTTTGTGTCTCTTCGCTTGACTTTAAAAATATGATTTCAAACTAACGCTAGTTAATGGGGTTTTTTAAAATATATATTTTAATACACAGTAGTTATGCAATGCTTTCGAGTAGGAAAACGTGGTGTATATATAGTTTACTTCATAGAAAGTGCGACGTACGGGATTTTATTCACGAGTGGCTTGTGGCTAAACACGA
>JAOBYE010714124.1:0-10942 GCA_025403585.1 Parazoanthus swiftii
AACCGTGTAGTACGGTCTCATATTTGCACTCTTTTTGATGCATATTTGCACTCTAAATTGCCATGTCGTATAATAAAGTATTGTATAGTATAGTACATTATAGTAAAGCTTAGTACAGCATAATTTCATATCAGCTCCTTTTGAGTTCTAATAACTAGAGTTTTATATAATCTGTCTACCAGTCTGTCTGTCTGTCTGTCTGTTTGTCAATCTATTTATATGTCAAATTAAGAAACACTTTTGTGTACTTTATTTAAAGGTTTCTAATGTACAGCAGTCTTAAAGACCCCTGGTTCGTACTACCCATGGAGATAGTCCAGGGAATCACCTATGGCGGGGTGTGGTCTATTGCTGCCGTCTACATTAATGCACCTGCAGGTAAGAGCTTTACTGTCACAACACCGCTTACACGGTCCACAACATGGCTCACACGGTCCACACCATGGCTCACACGATCATGAAAAGTCATGGAGTCGTGGAAAGACAGGGAATTATAAAATCTGTTTTTCAGTCCTGAAGGGGTCGTGGAGGTTACGAACATACTTTGTGTCGTGGAAAAATGATTGAATTTTGAATTTCTTTTCCTGGTTGATTCGTCCCGTTCCACTCAATTAAAACCGTAAAACAGTTGCTTGAAAATACAATCTAGATGAAAGAGATTTTTTGAGTCATGAAAAATGATGTAAGGATGGAATTTTATTCTCAAAGTTTTTGTGCGATCCTTACATAAACGTATAACGGACAGGCATAAAATCACCGGTTATGAACAGAACAGACAGAAAAGCTAGCAGGCAGACAGATAAATCCGACAAAGAGACACACAGACAGATAAAGAGACACACAGACAGATAGGCAGGCAGACAGCCAGGCAGACAGGAAGGAAGACAAACCGACAGGCGATTACAGTAAACAAGAGTGACGTGCAGTTGAAAGCTAAACAACTGAACAAGGCCCCCCCCCCTCCCACTTACAACAAACTACAACTGCCTACTATGCCAGTCATTTTTTGAGACCGTCTCGAAGGGAAATATAGAACGTCTATGAATAGCAGCTCGAAACACACGATTTAATCGCTATTTCGCATTTAACGGATTGTTATTCTAAGTATTTTGGAAGCGAATTAATGCCTTTTGAGTCGAAGGGGACGTCAAATTTATGTAAAATATTTTTTTTTGGCCCAGAGACAATGTTTTGCACAGCGAGTCACTCGATGCACTTACTGCTGTTTTTTTCTTAAGTTTGGGACAATTTCAGATGCAATATTCCCGGTCGTGTTCTCTCTAAATCTTAAAACGTACTATCTTGGCTCATTATTCCCTTTTGTCTGATGGTCGTGCTTATAGGCTTTCGAAATTTTGATAAAGTTTGGATAGATATACATATATAATCAAGGATCTCCCTGTTGCGTTGCTTGTACTTTAAATAGTGTTTGATGGAAACCTTCCTACTTAATTTTGACTCAGTTGCAGAAATAATTCACCGTGTAGCTCTTACCGAAAAGGTCCAGCTATTTTTCTTTTCCTTGCTTACATTCACATTTACAAGTTGAATGGATTTAAATATAACGATTCCCTTGCTTTAAAAAACTTTCTTTTGAAGATCAGCGCAGCAAAATAAAAATATATTTTTCTTCAATTTTATTAAATAAATACACATTATTGTCAACATCCAACTACTCTTGGGGATATATCCAGACATGCGTGCCGCAAAGTCCAGTAACGTGCGTATTTACACGATTGCATCACAGTTTGCTATACATTTCAACAAACATCAAACAATTTGCAACCTTAAACGAAGTCTTGTTTTTAACACTTTTCAATGATTGATTTGGACTGATTACAAACAGTATCAAGTTGGTTGGATTTGCATTTCTAAAACAGAATGTATTGTCCGAGTTGCGTTGAAGGAAGTCGAAGGAAACAAATGTAAACAAAAATGGACTTTGAAGTTCATAAAGTTACAAAATTCAAATGTACCTATCGAAACTGAAGTGTTAAAAGTTCAAATAAGTTTTTAGTTATATGATTGCTTAAACCAATTTTTTATTTTTTTTTATTTTATTAAACAAAATTTCAGTTAACATTAATTAATCATTGCATAGTTATACTAATTATATCGATTGAAGAAATTGTAGAATTGCATCATACAACTAAAAACCAAACGTTTTTGGCTTTGTTACTTTTTACGTTGAAATGACTCCGCAAAAAGAAGTCGGAACGTTTATTTCAAACTATCCGGCTTTCATATGAACTCGCAGCTTACATGTATATGAATTATTATAACTTATGATTATAGCAAGAAACATATGCAAACTTGAGATATATTAAACCCAGTGACTACCTGGAAACTTAAGCTGTTATAAACAATGTTATTTTGTTTAATTTATATTTCATCGTACAACGCAATCATGAAAAGACCAAAAATTAAAAAGTACATTATATTGGCAGTCTTCTTGTTTACTGCTGCATCTTTTCATTCTAACAACTCATATTTATATAAAAACTTTGCTGTCTTGTTGTTGTAAATCCATATTCTAAAGCCATTAGGCACAATGTGCAGAATTGAAGTCGATCTCTAGAAAGAAACATTAGACATACATGTTAAATAAATTTGATCTGTTTACTTTGCCTTAGGCCGATAGAAATTGATTACCTGGCTAGTGTCAGCCTCTTCCATAATTTTGGTGCGGGTTTTTCATCATTTTTCATCTTTCACCATAATCGAGTTTTACAGAAAGAAATTGCCTTATCTTAAACTCTCGGATTTAAGAGGCATAACATACAACAGCTCTACAAGCGGCAGCCGCAACCCGAGCGGGCAGTGTCCCGAACCAGATAATCAATTACCATCGACTCTTCAGATGCACTCTCACAACTGCGTCCTCCTGTTTTTGGCACGATTTTTGTTTTCCTCTCCTTCAATTGTAAAAAAAAAGTATTGCAAACATTGATGAAACTGTACATTAAAGTCGATATTTTGACAGAGGGAGAGGGGGGTAGAAGCATTGTTGAAACTATTTGTTATAGTTAATAATTTGGGAAATAGAAGGGCGGAGGGGGAAGGAGGGGAATGGGAGAGAGGGTATAAATAGTAGGTACGTAGTGTGCAATGCGATTTGTAAATTGATTGACACATAGATCTACTTCGCTGCTCTTCGTTTGAGGAATTATAAGCTTGCGCTTCGAAACATTGTGAGAGGGGGATCATGGGAAATAAGAGGAGGTGGTGACAAAGCAAAAAGGTAGGGAAAAGGGAGAAGAGGACGAAGAGGGGAGAGTGAGAAGAAGGAGGGGAGAAGTGAATGGGAAAGGGGAGGAAGATAGGGAAGGCAAAGAAAAAGGAAAAAAAGGAAGAGTAGAGAGGAAACAGAAAGAAGGAAGAGGGAGGGCGAAAAGCGATGAGAGAGGGAGAAGCAGGAAACGGAAATCCAAAGAAAAAATTACAGATGCTGATGGACTGAGAACAATTTTTTATTTTTTATTTTCATTTGCAGAAGCAGCTTCGACCGTCCAGAGCATTCTCCATGGCGCCTACTGGGGCGTTGGTATGGCCTTCGGTTCGGCGGTCAGCGGTGTGGTCATATATGCAGCAGGTGCGCGCTTGTGGTTCTTGATCCTGTGCATCTTGTGCTTCGTGCTGTGCATAATCCACGCGTTTATCGACATGATTAACAAGGTTAACGTTATGGAGGAGGAGGCCCGAGAGAGAAAGACCGAGGCAGAGGGAGAGGGAGCAGACGAGAACACACAACCTCAGGCCACTGGGTTTCTTGGGGCAGCGGCTGCCCCCATGGTGCCATGCCTTCTATATGCTAAGTGATGAAAACTTTAACATGAAATAACAAAGTAACCTATTTGAACACAGCAGGATCACAGCTTACGAAAAGCATAAATGAAACGTAGTAAAACTTTAATGTAGTTATGGCTCGCCCATCAGGACGTTTTCATAAAGAAACGGAAGCCGTAAAACAAGTAAAACATGGATGATAGATCATCGAAGCTTTTCTTGTAGCTATCATCAAAATCACCTTTGTCAGTTCTCAAATGGAACGCGACAACTGCTGGAGATGATTTCCGGGTATACTGGCCGTCTTATCGATTTCAGCCAATCAGTTCTGGCGTTCCGGCCGGCGAGAGCACAAAGGAACTTTGTGATTTGTGGCGGGAAAAATTGCACACGCGCAACTCAGTAGAGCTATTGCTATGACCAGTTCTCTTTGGCTTGCAGGACCAAAAGAGTGGAAAAACGGAAATCATGCTATTTTGTGATTGTTGGCTTATTGACAATGAAGCGTTTACGTTTTGAATATTTTTACTTTTGTTACCATGGTTCAAACGTCTGGGGGGAGGGGGAGGGGAAGCCTTTCTTCCCTTTTTTGCGTTTTGTTTTCCGCTCTTAATCCTTCCCTTCCCAACTCCCTTGGTTCCTGAAGATGCCCAATCCAGAATAAACAAAGTGACAAAAAAAATTTGTAATGATTAAACGTTTGCGATGAAGCTGTTAAATTGGTAATTTTAAGGAATAAGAAGTCAAGATTGCAGGAAATATACGGTTATAAATTTTGTTTGGTTTGGTGAACTTTATGTTATATTATCTGTATAAAGTGGCAATGATATAAAAAAAAATAAAACAAACATTTACGGCCAATAGGCCATTTATATTTTTTTCTGAACTTTGCGTTGTTGCTTTTAGTGTTATATAGAAAACGGATGCGTTTCCGAACTCAATTTATAGAAACACATTCCATTGGTTTTTTGTTTGTCTTTGTAGTTTCATGTTTTGAGTAACTTTTTTATTTTATTTGCAGCTCTTCCGGGATTTTTTTCATTACTTCCACTTACTCTTCCTTCCCTAAGAAAAAAAAAGAAAAGAAAAGTTACACTTTCATCCCTTTACCACCCGAGAGGGTAACAGGTTGCTTTTGGCCGTGAATCATGGCTGTACATTCGCAACTAGGAACTAACTATTTTCGTGCTTCATAAATGTCCTTTGCAAAACATCCAAAAGTCAGTGTCCTTTTTATCAATTCAGTCCAGAAACTGAATACTTAACAGAACAAATATTGATCGAGACAAATTAGCTAAATTCAGGTCCAATGAAGACCTTAGTGAATAATTCCAATTTCCATTGACCTTTTTTAGGTGCTAAAATTTTTGAAAAAAAAAGTTATGACATAGCTGGACAAGGACCTCGTTAACAAATTTTTTGTTTAAACCATGAGTGTTGAAACCTTTAAAATAACCATATATTGAGGACAAACCTGGTCGAGACAATTGCACAAATGGCTAGAAATGGAGGACACATAGAGTATACGAAAATAAGGGGTGTATTATAGTTGGGCTATATTACTTGGTTATGAAGTAAAAAAAGACAGGCATGCAATAATGTAATTCTTGCAAGTACAGTAGATGAATAAAGGGTGCTGAACACAAGTCATAACAAGCGACTCGTCAACTGCGTCTACTTTGCATGCAACATAGCAAATTGCTTCAATGCCTGGATACGCACTAGCTAACATTGCATGTAAAATTGCATTCATCATTACGTGCAAATGCTACGTTTTACTATGACGTGACAGTTTGTTTCAAGTTTGCAAACTATACAGAAGTCTGTATTATGAACTTAGAACTTAAATGAAGCGATACATTTTCACTAAACTACTCGATGATTTGAAGAGTAAATTTTCAGAAGGATGAGAAGTAATAATAAACTTTAAAATGCGTGTTACCCTTGCATTGTGGGATTGAAGTAGGGCAAAATAGAGTGTTTAAAATAAATCATGTTTTAACGCTTACAAAACACGGCAATAAGATTGTTTACACTGACAAAATAACTTAACTAGTTTGGACTTTGCTTCTGATTGCGCAGCTTGTGACGTCATAGTGAAAAAACTGTCTTATCCAATTTGGTAACCATTCTGCGGCATTGCAAGCAACGTGTGCTGCCATTCTAATTCTGTAATGTTGCATTCAATCGCTTTATTCATTGGCTAATGCTGTAAAGTTGCTTTCAATCGCTTTATTCATTGGCTAAAGCTGTAATGTTGCATTCAATCGCTTTATTATCTTGCTAATGCTGTAATGTTGCATCCAATCGCTTTATTCATTGGCTAATGCTGTAAAGTTGCTTTCAATCGCTTTATTCATTGGCTAATGCTGTAATGTTGCATTCAATCGCTTTATTCTTTTGCTAATGCTGTAATGTTGCATCCAATCGCTTTATTCATTGGCTAATGCTGTAAAGTTGCTTTCAATTGCTTTATTCATTGGCTAATGCTGTAATGTTGCGTTCAATCGCTTTATTATCTTGCTAATAATGTTATGTTGCATCCAATTGCTTTATTCATTGACTAATGCTGTAAAGTTGCTTTCAATCACTTTATTCATTGGCTAAAGCTGTAATGTTGCATTCAATCATTTTATTCATTGGCTAATGCTGTAATGTTGCATTCAATCGCTTTATTCTTTTGTTAATGCTGTAATGTTGCATCCAATCGCTTTATTCTTTGGCTAATGCTGTAAAGTTGCCTTCAATCGCCTTATTCATTTGCTAATGCTTTAATGTTGCATCCAATTGCTTTATTCATTGGCTAATGCTGTAAAGTTGCTTTCAATCTCTTTATTCATTGGCTAATGCTGTAAAGTTGCTTTCAATCGCTTTATTCATTGACTAATGCTGTAATGTTGCATTCAATCACTTTTATCATTGACTAATGCATTTGGTGTTGCGGGCAATCACTTTATTTATTGACTAATGGTGCAAAGTTGTATCCATTCGCTTTATTCATTTGCTAATGCTGTAATAAGTTTTAAACGGTCTTTCTACCATTTTAAAAAACTATCAAAGTTTTCAATTTACTTGCGCGATTTATAATATTCGTTTGTTTACATTTGGACTTCATGAGTGATGCTGTTATAATTTCAACGACGAAATGTTTCCACGGCCGCTGGTTTTAAACACTCGGGGGGTCTAATAGGAAAATCAACAATATCAAACTCAAAAAAGAAAAATCCCGATGGTTGTACGTCTTGTAACTTTTCTTATAGAAAGAACTGTTTGGCCTCGTTCCCAATTTCCTACCAACATACTCCATTATCCCGTCTCCTCCTTAATCTTCTAACATGGCCTATATTTTCCCGAGCCGCCAAGATAGGCTTACCAAAATCCTGTAATCCTTCTGTTTAGCATGCGCGAACATTCTGTCAGAAGCTTGGCAGAAACAAAGCTGTACCTGCCAACCAGTTGTTATTGTTCAAGCTTGTGTATGTTGTGTGTAAAAGCTGAATTGTTTAGAGTTCACACTACTCCACGAATTATTTATTTACATTGGAGCTGTGTGAAAAATACAGATTTAAAACACAATACCCTGATAATATGGATCAGTAATATTAACACCACCCAGCCCAACCCTTTGTTTACATCCCACCCCACCCGTATTAAAACCCTAAAAACTGCTAAACTTTTGACCGGTAATTTAGCGAAAAAACTGTACTGAAGAGGAATTTTTAACAGAGTAATCTAGATTGTTAAAAAGTTTTGCAGCAATAAACGAAAAATGTCTTAAAGATGAGTTGGTAGAGGCTTTAACCATATCAATATAATTGTTTCTGGATCGAGTATCATAAAATTATAAAAGATTGGAAATGTAAGAAGGACAACAAGTGTTTAAAACTTTAAAAACTTTAAAAATCATCATGGCTTATTAAACCACTTTTAACTAGAAAACACTTTTCAGGTTCGTGAAAAGTGGGAGTAGTGCAGAGTCTATATTAGTCACTAAGAGTAAGACTAAGTTATCTGTTTGTGAACATCCCCTAGCCTGCGTAGCAAGTGTTAAGAAGGAAGAGGAGGAAGAGGGGGAAGAGAACGAGGGAGAAAAGAAGAGAGTGGAGTGGTGTCTGGGGAGAAGAAAAGGAAATCAAGAAAATAGCACCTTATAACGAAAAATGCACGACATAAACAAAAATGCAGCTCAAAAAAAAAGTGCACTACATGAAGAAAAATGCACCACATAAAGAAATACACACCTTAAATGAAAAATGCGGTACATATAGTGATGAATGTACCGCAAGATAAGGAAAACTGATTATTAAACGACGAAATTTGTGAATTGCTATAACGAAACTGGCACCAGCCTAAAGAAAAAACGGACCTCATATACGTATGTAAGCGTAATACATAATCGGAAATGTGTGAAACGGATTAGGAAATGCGGTCAACATCAGCGAAATGTGCTGTAAATTTATCAAATAATACGACATTTTCACCGAACCTAAATAGATCATGTGACTTACGGCAGTGATGGCACTCCACAGAGAAAGATTGGTGAAAACTAGATAAAAGAAGTGAGCCCGAAGTGAGACAACGGAGGTAAACAGACAAAGGATTTATGATGGCCTTATTAGAAACGACATTTCCGCAGCAGCGCGACTGTCCACATAGCTGGTCCTTTCTGTTTCTCGGAAAAATTGTCGACCTTGTTAAGTTTTTAAAAAAGCTGAGCATTGTTTTTGTCTCATTAGTTCGTCAGGTGGTCTTTCACAGATATTGGACCAAACATGTTCGGAGCAATGACTGTCCAAAATTGTGTCGGAAGAACAATATAAATCGAACTGCTTTAAAATCAGGAAAAAGTTCAATAAAATGCCTAATTTGGTCTTTATCAGGAAATATCGAAACTGGCTAATTTCTTTAATAAGAGCTTATTTCAAGGACTTGCTAGAATTTCATCATTTTGGTTGAATAGGTTTCATTTTGTTCTTGATGTAAATCTGGTTGTTATGTACGTGCTCTTATTGTTGTTGTTTTCGCATAACTAAAAAGTTAGCATAGTAATGAAAGTACCAAAATTAGCAATTTCTTTCTCTTCCGAGAATTAGCGGAAGTTGCAAAAAAAATAATCTTTGGTTGTTACACCCAAACTTCTAATATAAACGCCAGGGTGTGTCGTGCTTGGCGTCACAGTTTTGTTCTGATCTCAGTCCGACTGGAAGGGAGAGATTTTGTTCTCAACTGTTCATCTTAGTGAATTGCCTGTCGGTGAGTTGAAATTTTTAAAATCATTTATTTAGTGAACTTGCGTTTATGATATACTTTACCAGCTGTAACGACCTTTTCCTTTTAACGTGTACAAATAGTTTGTGCGCTAGGTTGTTGTATTCTGACGCGCTGCATCAGTGTATGCTTGGCAAGGAAGCGAGCACGAGGCGACGATGACTTACCTTGAAACTAAATCACATTAAAAAGACATGGTACTTTTTGGCGTTTTAGATGTTCCCCCATGGTGGGAAAAGCGCATGTTATAATTACGTACATAATTTTTGCAAAAAAATGTGTATTGGCGGGGGAGATGAAACTCATGTTGAAAGTACGTCAGTGTTTCTCCGTTTCAATGCTTTTCAACCATTCCAGCCAGTCTGCTTTAGCTTGATTCGCCCTTGCCGAGAGATATAAGTCTACTGTGGGGTACAGTAAAAGCGCTTTAGTAGATATTTCAGCTGTCGAAAGTTTTTGGCGCAATTGCGCCAATCCCTCTGCTGTGACACGATCAACATTTTGCAATTGTTTTATTCGTATCTTGACGACTGGATGAATTTGGCTAAAAACTAGAATCACTCGTCGACATCACCTTTATTTTGAATTCATACTACACACAATCTGCAAGGGAAAATTTTCTCTCATCTTTTAACCGACAGTTTAAATCACCTTAAGTCTCTCTCTTGTGAGGACCTATTCTTGTTCTATTTAGTCCCACGTCAATCTTAGAAAGTTTACTGCATACTCGTTCACTCTTGTGTAATTTCTGTAAGCGATCAAAGCTTAAAGGCTGTACTGTACCTCAACCTCGTTTTCATGTTGAAACCACAAGCTATTAATCTAGTTTATAGTGTGTCAATATATGTTTTGTTAAGACAAAACTACCAATAAAAGTAGGTTCCTGATGGGTCCTTGTGTTCTGCTCGTAGAGCGTAACATATTAACTTTATATCTGTTCATCAGAATAACTTGGCCAACTGAGAATTGTAATGGCGTGTGGCGTCAAAGTTTGATGCGTCAAACGCTTTTCAGTGCGAGGTATAGTTAAAAGCAGAGGACTTCCAGCTGCAATATCGAGCTTTCTAAAAAAAGTGTTTTCTTCAAGTCCATTTTTTTTCATAGAAAAAGGCTTGTGAAATATAAGATGCTGGCCGAAATTTTCGATGTAACAGCAAATAATGTTTCTTGTGCTTGCTTTTGAAATAGGAAACTTGCGTGTTATCATCGTGATTTAAAAGTTTACAACTCCATACACGTGAGGTAAACGAATACAGTTTTTTGTTTTCTTTTTAGTTTGTTTTCTTGTTTTGCGCGTCCGAGAAGATTTATCGCAGGCTATATTGTTGATAAAGTTGTATAAACTACTTCTATACCATCAAATAGTAAGAAATTCTAACGAAAACAATGCTAATTGTTGGATTCCAGCAACAGATTGCTACACAGGCAGACAAGGCGGTAAGATGCGTGGGATGGATTAAGTCTCTTCGATTGACCAAATATTTATATGGCTGTCTTAAAAATATGCCAACATTTGTACAGAGCTGTGTTTGGGGTCAAGCGACGTGGAGGTAAATTTTATAGTTGTTGAGCCGCTCTGAAAAGATCAGAAAATCGCGAATGAAACACGAGTGACATGACCACGTGCTTTGCAAAAAAAACCCCAGCAGTCAACAATTGTTTTATCTTGGAACAGATTTTAAAAGACGCGGAGCCAATTATCCGTGCCGGAGTGTTTCAAACCTAAAGTTTCATTTAGAAGTTATTACAAAGAAAGTGACCTGTTTTCGGAAAGTAAAAACACACTGCCGAGAACTATGCCAAGGGTGAAAATAATTTTTTTGGCGTGTAGTGTTGTATATCACGTCTGCAGGTTAGATGCAAGGGTTAGATGTGTGATCAGACGTGC
>JAOBYE010714135.1:8289-22329 GCA_025403585.1 Parazoanthus swiftii
GACATAAACATAAAACTAAACATAACATAACATGAGAGGTGATGAATTTGCATGAAAGCTCAATCTATGTTTCATGTTTTGATCTATCGACCGTATTTGTGTACTAACAACGAGGTGATACTATAGTCGGCAAAGATAAATGTGCACAAAAAGTTTGTAGATACTTTCTTACTTGCAGTTACTCTTACAATTTAGACTAGTGAACTGTGTTCCGTGATTTATAGATATTCTCAATAATCACTATGATGTTGTAACATATTCGGGGCACATTATATTTTGACTAACTTTCGAGCACTTAAATTTGACTTGGTCTGTCTCTCCGCACTTAAGTTTTGTTTGCGTTCATTATTTGCAACGTAAATGTAATTGCTTACGTTTATGCAATAAAGATCCTCAAAACATGCAATTTAATACTAATTCATCGAGCAGTGTAACTAGCTTCAGGCTTATCCTGGCAAATTTTCAATTCTCGGTTTTTTTGAATTGACACCAAACACTTCAATTCTCGGTTTTTGAAAATCGATAAATAATTGACACCGAACACTTCTATTCTTCAAGAAAATGTAAAATGAATGGTAATAACAATGATAATGATAATGGTAATGGCAATGATAATGTTAATAATAATAATTACAAAAATACTAATATCAATAGTCGCATTTGTTTAAATACGGTAAATTTTACAGCATAGCTGACGTGGTTGCAGTGCCGTGTATGTAGACAACTTATATTAATAATAACATTTTAAGCTAACTAATGATAAACACAAATATGTACACTAAGATGTCACCCTCAAAGCAATTTTGTTAACACGGACTTTTAAGCCGATGCTTTTAAGAGTTTAAAGCAATCCATTACAGGGTTTCCAGCAATTTGTTTAAAAGCTAGAAACTTGCTCGGTCTTTCAAACTCGTTTGATATTTATGTCATACTGTATTGTGTAGTAGAATGGACTGGTGTTTGCTCAAGAGGCTTGGCAAACTGTAAAATAATACGGTTAGAAAACCACTCAGTGAGCAGATCACTTTGTTTACGTAAGTGTGTGAGTGTGAGTGTGGGTGTGTGTGGGGGTTGGACAGCTAGTGGATATGTGTATATGCGCATGCGTTTCAAAGACCCTTAAACCTGTTCCCGTCACGTTTTACTAATCTCGAAAGGTTAGCAACAAAAAGCCTTACTGCATGCTAAGTTCGTAAATCCTTTTCGCTTAGGAGTGATGGTGGTTCTTTGTTATTTTTAGACCGCGTAGTCTGTTATCAGCAACTGCGTGCTGATATGCAAATTATCGGTATTATCGGACAGTTATCGGCAGCTTACCAACAGTTTTATTAATTCAAATCACAAAGTGAATCCTCTAGTTTAGACTTCCGGAGTCCTGCGAATTAACCGCTATATTAGGATTTTGTTTTTAAAAAAGAAAACCTGAACTTAAAAGAAAAAAGAGGGATTTAAATGCAGCGATTTACTTAGTTCTCAATTTATTATTTTTGCTTTTCACAATTTCACCTTATTAATTCAAACAATGATCGCCAAACAAGAAAAATATTGTTGTGAACGGTCGCTTACTGTTGAGTCAGTACTTTCACCGACAGCAGACTCAACTTTTTTGTTCTATTCGGAGTTCGCTTCGTTTTGTAATACACTGGTTACTGTTGGTGTTAGTGAGAAAAGTTTGAGCGCAGGTTCAGATAATTCAGCTTTTTGAGACTCTTGTTGTGACTGTCTGGTTCCTGACCAGGAGGCCTAGCTGTTCGATTAATAGAAAATTTGAAAGTCCATACTTGCGTCATTAACTTTAGACATCAAAGAAAGCGCGTGTGTCTTCACACAGCTAACACAGAGACACGACTTGTTTTGATGTCACGAAGTCGGTGCGAACAAGCTGTAAGTTGAATTTAATATTAATGCACTCTTTTTATCAAAGGCTCAAAAATGCAAAATTTGAGAACATGTTCAAAACACACCTCAGAGTGAGATTTCAAAAATGGAACGGGGAATATTTGCTACGTATCGTGCGAGAGCAGTTGCAGTTTCAGATTTGCTTTTGATAAACAGGCGATACACGCTTTTCTTTTATATATGTAAGAACAATTTTATAAGAACAACGTGGCTCAGATTGGCCAAAATTTAAGAACAGTTTAAGAACAAGCTGAATCTGTGCTCAATAGCTCACTTTTTTTTAAACTTTGCTGAGCCTCGATCATGATAAATCCACGGGAATGAATTGATCAAAAATACACCCGCCTAGCAATTCGTTTTTCAATACATGTATTCGATTTTAACTACATATAGAAATAAGAACAATTTAAGAACAAATTGAGGCTCAAATCGCCTAAAAATTAAGATCAATGATCCTCGGCCAAATTTACTGGTTCTTGTAAAAACCGATACATGTACTGAGTTTGATGTTGAGAATAGTTTGTGATTTTAATCATCCAGCGACAATTCCAACAAATATCAAGAACACTTTTAAGAACATTCGTGATTTGAAACAAAGATCCTGAAAAAGATTAAGAACGTTCAGCCTAAGAAATAAACACAAGCAAATTTGAATATTGTTTAGGCTTTAGTGATAAAAGAATGGGTTATCACTGGATGCATTAGGCGTACTTTTAAAAAGTTAAGTAATATTCGACCTCACTTAGACTTAAAGAAGTAAATGACTTTAAACACAGATCATCTCGATGATTTAAGCGAGACGCCGAAAGGGAACTCTAATACAAAATGGTCTAGTTTATGATAGGTGTAGCATTATAGTTGTCGGCAACCAATTTTGGGCGCCGTAATAAAAACACATGCTCACCACGAACTGTTTAACACTTTACGGGAACAAAACACGCCGAGCCACATGACGCTTGGCACGAGACTTCAAGTGCTATTTAGGACGCCAACAGCGGGTAGAATTTGGTTTTCAGAAACGTCTTTCTCTTTCCCTTCCTTGTGTTTGCTTGTATTAATTTAGTAGTGTTTTGAGCTGCTCTTCTTTCGTTTGTGTATGTACACACATACACACACACGAACGCACACAAACGTATACGCAAACACGCATTACAACGAGTCACTTACATCATGCACATATATTCACTGTTTGTGTCGAAGATACAGTTCCTCAGTGTTGATAGTTCAGCATTTTTTTCTGATGTGTTGCCATAGGATCCATAGTTGTTTTCTAAATTTCAATATTCAATTTAGATAAAAGATGATGTGTAATGAAAAGTTGAGGCGTTAAGTAGTTGTTAGTAACTTTGTTCTCTTTTAAGACTCACAGCTCCACAGCCAATATGGCTTTGCTACATGTATGTTTTAGTCTTTTGACCAAAAATCACTTTAAAATGAATTATTTGGGGTTCTCGAAAAAAAATACTTTTTACACATTTACAACTGATTCTGGTGATAAAAACTGTAATAGAAAACAGGAGAAGTCACAAGAATCTGAGAACTGATATAACATCGTCTTACTATTTAAAGATCCCGACGAAAATATACCACAATGCAGTTGCTTGCAAATTTTCGTCAGAGTTGGCTTTACATTTGAAAAAAAAACCTGAAAATTTTTAATTTCGAAGTTATCGTTAATTTAGTCGCTAGTAAAAACAAGCTAAGCACTAAGCTTTGTACATGTGTTAGGTGATTTCAGGATTTGTTAGTGCGAGAAAGAGAAAAAATAATGGTCAAGCTTGTTTTCACTTTCCCTAATAGTATGTCATTCACGACCATATGTACAACCTAACCAGTTTAACAGGAATCCATCACGAGGCCCTTCATTAAAGGTCTCTTCAAGAAGGTGCTTATTTTTTACGGCATCCGTCGTGGAGTCAAGAATTTACATTGGATTTTCTTTCTTTGTGTGTGGCTCGACGTTTCATCTATGAACTGTTAATGTTTTTCTATATACTTGCGTTTTAATAACTTTTACGGGCTTGCCAAGTATATCTGCTTCCTCGCTGTTGAGCCGGAGATTACAAATTTGTGAAAATAGTACATCAAAAGAATGGAAAAACATACTATACTCCCTGTGGGAAAAAGGTTTAGTTTTGTTTTCGTTCTTAACAAAATCAGTGAATAAAATCACTTTGCTTCTTAGATAATGTGTTTTATTAAGTGATCTTTTGTGAAGCTGGATTTTAGTAGCGATTCTCTAAAGGGCGTCCGTCTCCTATCATGCTGTTGGCGGAAACAAGTAGTCTTGCTTTGAAGCTCTCAAAATAAGTCAAGCTATGTAGGCAAAATGTTTCGCCCCGCGTGCTGTAGTCTATGTATATATCAACGCGACTTTTCCCTCCACGCACTGAGAAAACACAAAGATATTATCGTGTTGATTCATCAGCCTCGGGATCGAGTAATATATTAGCTGGCCTTGACTCATGATTGGCCGGTGTTTTGTGCTACAGCAAATATTGCAAAACAGATGGATAGGTGTGTGGAAACTGAAAGTTGAATATACAAAAACAACCACCTGCATATAGTCATTCGAGATCGCACCTCAACTTGACAAGCGCGGTAGGTACAATGAAAATTTTAGCAGCAGTTACAGCGAATGCTTTTTAGATTAGGGGGAATTATGCGGTCAAGAGAAATAGTGCTATCAGGTAGGCTTTTGCGTGCCACCGAATCTGAAAATTTAAAATTGAATCAGCTCTTCTGTTCTTTACATACGTATTATATACCATGTTTAGAAGTAACGCTTTGCTGTGGCGTTTTTTGTTCAAAACCCTCTTTAATATCTCTTTGACCCTGCTGGTCATTGATGAATGATGTAGTTTGAAATCCCAAAATATTTGAGCTATCGAAAGATTCTATGTTTGTATCTCGTAGCAACAAAGAAAGCTGTCGCTTCTGTGTTATTCTAATCCAATTGATCTTTCTTATACTGTGTTCAAATGCTATTGAATAGCCTAGCAAAATCGACTAATTTTTTTTTAAATTACCGTGCAAGACTGCCAAGTAGGTTTCATGGAAATCTGCACTCACAAGCGAGGAGATTTTGTTTTGATTAGGAAAGGGAAGTAAGTTTAAATTTTACTGAACTGTTCTTTGTTATTTTTTTCGTCAGTGTAAACATGGCACGCGAAAAGAGAAAATTATGATTTATGAGTCTGCTAGAAATGTGTTACGTTCAGACTTAAGTTAATGAAAACAGAATAAGCTTTGTATAGTAGATTGGAAGCGTGATTGCCAGTGTTGCAGGAAAACTTTTTATTTAAGTAGTACTGTTACTACAACAAACTCCAAAATCGAATGAACAGCTTCCTTTTTGTGCACATTGTCCAACCGCCTACAATTAAAAGGTGTTGTTTAAAAGCAGAAAACATTACAAGCTCCTCAAAATTGAAAGAAACTCAACTGCTCTCAACTGTGTAGTGTTTGGTTATCTTGAGACTTAAGATCTCTCTTTTCAAAATTTATTCCAAAGAACAATGTTTTGACCTAGAACGTGTCGGCTTTCACTGTTATAAATAGCAAAAGCAATTTTGAATTATTTTATTCGTCCTGATTCTTGTAAAAAAAAAATGGATCCTAAAAATATTTTTTGTGAAAACGTGACGTTTTCGCTACAGAGCGCGAGGGAATAATATCGTTTATCTCCATAATATTTTTCGTTTGACTATTTTTTGGCAATTAAGATCACAATAGTTAAAAGAGTGACAGTTTAAAGAAGATGAAAATTGAAAGATTCACGGATAAGGAAGTTTATTGACTAAAACAGGCACATGTTTAGTTTTTAAATATCTATGAATCCTATCATGTCCCATGTACTCGAGAGTTTAAAATGACATAAAGAAAGATTATTTTTTTACGTTCACAAGCTTAAACTTTCACAAATGCAGGTGACTCCATTTAAATCGTCATCAAGTGATCCAAACTGGTTAATTCGCGAAAAAAGATATGCTCCTGGTTTCAGGTTTATTAAAGAAACATAAAACCAAGGGAAGCAATTAAGCCGTCATTGTGCATATTACAGGAAAACGACGTTTGCGATCCGTTTGAGTCATTAGTTCCGGTACCCATATGTTTTTATGGAAGAAGGGAATTTTGTTTCGATTCTTTACCGGTATTTTCAGTTTTGCTTCGTTTGTGCGGTATCTTCAAACTTATGTGGTCTTGCACGTGGGAAAACTTTGATTAAAATTTAATTCTTTTCTTCTTAGAAATGCTGCACATATATTCCAATATTTGATGTTTCCAAGCACAAACATAAATTCCTAAGTAGTACCTAGAGTTGAATAGAAACACAATAAAAATAGAAAAATAGGAAGAAAAACAACAAAAAACACGTAAGGTGTAAAAAATTCTTGAGTTTGAAGTGTATGGTATGTTTGTATTGTTTTTTTCATCCGAACGAAAAATACTTGAAGACTGAACACCTTATTAGGATTGCAATATAAGGAGTACTTGCTGTCAGGTCCTGTACGTTCTTACTGTGTTTAGTGCCGCAACTAAACCGGCAGATTTTCAGTTACAGCTCCTAGCCGGTTTAACGATCTGGCTCGTGTTATCGTTTCAAATGTACAATGCCGGAAAGACCAAGTATAAATGTTGCTAGAGAAAACACGTTACGCATATCTTCAGAGAAAGCTCTCGTAAATGGCGACAGAATATATCCATGTAAGCTATGGCGTCTTCAAGTACTGAACTGTTTAAATATTGTGTTCTGTCTGGGTCTTTAACCCTTTTACTTCCGACAAGTTTATCAACATTTATCTTCTCCTTACAATTTCAGTATAGATTAAGTTGATTGGTTGTGGGAATAAAACAATTGATCACCCACACAAATTTATCTAAGATCCTAAATTGTTATAGAAAAAGGAGAATTATAAAGCAACACATCGATTGGTAATTTTTGGAATGCCAGTTGAAACCTGGGTTTTTCCGAAATTTACAGAAACTGCAGACCAATCATAGGCACGTCCTTGACGTTAGATAACTTACTATTTAAAATTAATGCAAAATTACCTATCCATTTAGAATGTTTAGTAAAAATAACTAAGGATTATTTTGTTCTATTTCCGTCTTTTGTTTTTATTGAGCAATCTCCCATTAACTAATCAATCCAAGGTTTCTATCAAATTCCTGAAGCTTACTTAAAATTAATTACGTTTCAAGGGGGCGATTAGTAAAACGACGGACATTTCTTGCATCTTCTGTTGTAGCCGCAGTTTTTAAATACCAACTAGCTGGGCCAACTTTATACTGCATGCCGAAGGCTTACCCTTTATCTGAAACCAAGGCGGAGGTCAGAATGCCCCTCCCCCCCGTTTTACTCTCATTCTTGGTTATTGTTTTTTTTCTGTGGTTGTTAGAAATAGTTTTTATTTAATGGCTATTAACACATTTTCAAGTGTTAAGAAACATTACTAGTTTTCAGTGGTTTTCCAGTGAAGCGAACGGGTAATGGTGGTGGCTGGTGGGGATAAGAGAAGCGTCAGGTATTAATGTAATATGCGCATGAAAGTTTTAAAGCTCTAAGTTTTTCACTGTGTTTTCCCTCCTAGCCAGGATGATGAACAGAGCAGCAAATATCACAACAAACGTCACCTTAAGGTTTTTATCATCCAGTGTGTCGACGAGTTCCGCTGCGAGGATCCCTATGTCATCACCCACCTCGTACAGCGTCCCAGTCTTTACTAATGCATCTAATGCCACAAACAGCACGACAAGGCCTGTGGGCGTGGCTCTCAGTTCCTTCTCAGAGACCATGGCCTGGAGCATTGCACTGGGAATATTGGCAGTAATGGCTATATTAGGAAACTCTATGGTAATTACAGTATTCACACAGAACCGCAAATTGCATACACGTACCAACTACTTCGTGGTGGGACTCGCTGCTGCGGATCTACTTGTGGGGATGTTTCCTATTCCTATGTATATAAGCATTCTATTTTACATGCGTACAGCGCCAGTGTCGAAGAGTCTTAGGGACCCTTTCGTAGCTTTTGACATTTTTGGAAGCTTTGCTTCAATTTTTCAATTGACTATGATTGGCCTTGAGAGGTATTACGCGATCGCGCACCCCGTGAGTCATCGCAACTCCAACAAGTGGCTATATCTGTGTACCTTGGCATTTGTGTGGTTACTGTCGGCGACACTGTCAATTATACACGCTTTTTCAGAAAAAGGCAAGAGACACGTGTTTACATTTCTCATGTTGGTTTTAATTTGTTTGTCCATAATTGTGATTTTCTTCGCGTATGTTGGAATTCTTAGAAGAGCCAGAAAACGCAGCAAGCAGAAACATCGCCGGCGCAAGAAGCAGGACCAAGAAGTGCTCATTGCGCTTACTATTCTTATGCTGTTTGCAGTCTTCATCATCACCTGGCTGCCGTTTTTCATCATTAGTTTGATATACTATTTTGACTACATTCTTGGAACAAGTATCCCTCCATTTGTAGTACAATTCACCAAACTGTTACATTATTCCAACTCGGCTATTAATCCAATTATTTATTCATTGAAAATTCCTGGTTTTAAGAGCACTTTTACGAGTCTTATACACCGTGAGACTCGTAGGTCTGTGTCACGTTCATTTAATGGCAGTCTCATAAGGAGAGACTCATCGCGCAGGTCCCCGGTGTGAGGGAAATGCAAAGCAAGAACATTCTAGATGATATTCAGTTTGATGTACTGCGTAATATTATATTTACATTTGGAATCTTAACCGGGAATTGTCAGTAGTAACGATAATGGAGTCCAGATTTCCACGAAAGACCTGTTGTTGACGTTGAACAGGAGACGATTATGCTCCAAGCAATGTCCAAGCTGTGTAGACAAGCTATCTGTCTTTTAACCATTACACGTCCGATCAACTCGCCGCATGCTAAACCCACCCGCACAACGAGGAAACAAGGTGAAGAACAGGGGATGTTCGATTCAAGTAGACTCTTTACTTTTAGCAACAACATAGAGCACTTGTTAACGTTCAGCCGGAGGAGGGGAGGAGGGGTGGGGTGGAGGAGGAAGATTTAGTGGTTTTGCCGCCTCCTGCTAGCCCGGAGGTAGGGTATCATTTTTTGTAGCCGGTACAGCTTGTCGAGGTTATTAAAACTTGACCAAATTATGATTTCAAATGACCTAAGTCTAACTCCCACCCTATCCCCTCCTCTCCGGCCTATGAAATTGTCTCGCTGAACCGCGTGAGCGAGTCGATTGTGGTGTTTTTTTTGCGAGCGTGGATCTAAAGAATATGCGATACATTCCAAACAAAATCAAGTCACTATTTTCACTGATCCCTTCCCCCAAGGTGACAATGCATTATTTCGGCTCACGTGACATTCACTAAGCGCTGTTATAAATTTACATGCAGCTAAGTAAACTGAAGTGCAGCATTTGTCTTGTACAACTTTTAAATTCAAACGTTTCAAACACGGAAATGGAAATTTGTTTGCTCTTCAATTGTGGGAACTAAGTATTTTAGTTATTTTCAAAATGTGGCAAGGAACACACTTATTTTATTTAAGCCGCTTTCACACTACTCGCTGAACAAGTTTCAACTAATCATGATTGAAAAACAATTTGGCAGTTTAAAAACACAGACTGGTCTAAAACCTATACAAACAAATTGCTTTATCGTTACAACGTTCAAGTGCTTCTTTACAACGCGTAGACCTATGAATACGCAAGAGTACCAACATATTTCAGTCGAATAAGTTTGAAATAATCGTGTTTAGTGTTTGGTGTGAACGCGGTATTAGAAAGTTTTGAAAATGAGGTTCTGAAATTAGGCTTATTACGAAATTCGTTTAGAATTACAACAATAACTAAATTAGTAGCAGTAACCATACTAATTCGAGTTCAGTTTGGAAGTAATTTTCACAAGAGTGTTTTTAAAAGTGTATCAAAATTGCGTGAGCCTGGATGGCTTATGCAATTTGAGAGCTTTGAAAAACACTCGAGTGCAAATGAATTTAAAAACGAACGAGAAATAGTATTATTACTTGTTAATCATATACATGAAAAAATTTAATTTTGAGTAGATTTCACAGGATAGGGCAATCTCCAGCAAAAACGCTTAAAACCCAGGCAATGGCTTTGTCCAATTGGCGGAAAAACTTGAGCGTGCGCGCGCACGTCAACTGTTTCCTTTCTTTGCTGTTCTTAACATGGACAGAGAAAGAAGTAGAGATTTTGTTTGCGTGCAGACGTGAGTCAAAGTTTTTGTACTGTTTGAACAAAAAAATGTCAATTTCTAAGCTGAATTTATTACAGTCCGACTGTTGTATCTTCACTTTGGGTTGGACTTTTGAAGTTTTTGTTTCTTATGCTGCATCTCATAGTTTACGGGGTTTGTTTTCAATTTGAGTTTGAAGTTTGAATGCCAAACCACTGTTGTCACAGGAACAGCGGTATTTTGATTGGTTTTTTGATTTTCTATTTTTCATCCAATCAGATTTGAGAAATTGAATTTGTAATTACACTTTTTTGCCAAGAATTTCAAAACAACTGCACTGCTCTTAGCCAATAGGCATCAGGTAATTTTTTCATGTATGTGATTAGTGATATATTGTTATAAATGAATATTTTCCTAAAAAAAATGACAGCGACATTCGATTATAAGTTATACTGACACTGCACACCGAGTTTTGTTTCTCATTTAAACGTGGGGGTAGTTTTGATGGCTCTATCTAAGGCCTTTGCACAAAGAGGTGTTATGTTTTGTGTTACACTGTGGAACCATTTCAAAGGGTCATTTCTTCACAGCACAGATCAAGGATCAGTCATTTTGATTCGTATTTTCAACTTGATGTGTTTATGCATATAAATAAAGGGTTAATATCAAAACAAAACTGACTAACAACTCGCATACCTAATTTATGAAAAATGTGGGTTAATTCAATCAAATAAGAAACTGTACTTAACTAAGATGTTTCAAAATTTAAACAAAACCAACAATTTTGAGCGAAGGACGGTACGAATGGCGAACTGAACTGCGATTTACCAAGCTTCATTCCAGACCAGGCTGAATGGAAGTCAACTTACATAAAGGGAAACTCTTTTGTTCTCTAAACCCGGAACCTATTTTATAAAAAAAAAGTAACAAGTTGCACATGTAAATGCAACGCTCTATTTCAATATAACTCGGCCAGGCGGGATAACTTTCTTTGAAAACAGGACCTTAGAAAGCGACATTTCAATAACCTGCTTGTGTTGGGATATCAATTATACGTGAATGACGTCATAAGGACACTTTGTGTGCTTATATGTGTGGACAATATATACAACCTTGCACTGAAAGTCAATGATTATAAATAAAATGAATTGCAATAACAAACCTTGAAATTGTTTGTCTCTTTGTTGGCATTTGAAGTCGTGACAAAAGTTACTTTCTGAGAAATCGTTCAAACATTCTCCGAATGTTCTTTATATACCAAAAGAAATGACATTGAAAGCACAAATACAGTGCGAGAGCACAGCAGCTGATACACTAAGAACTCTCGCATAAGTTTTAACTTAAACTGGTTCTGGCCAGTACAAATAGGTCCAGGTGCGCGCGTGCCACAACTTTCCAAATTTCCGCGCTTTGGCCGATCGGAGAGGGAGAAAACGTTCGCGCTTGAACCAGTGATGAGTTCCGGCCAGACCAGAGAAATGAAAAGCGACCTTAGATTTGTCTTTTAGATCGACCCCCCTAAACTAAGAAACTTTTTAGCCTAAAAATAAACCAGGGGGGCAAATACCAAGTATAATTTTAGCACAGATTTCTTTGGTGAAAAAAAATCCTGCAGATCTTCCTAAGACAATCACCAAAAAATGTTTACTTTATGTCATAAGACCAAAAAAATCACAAAGTGAGAATTACTTGCTCTATCTGTTTAATTAAAACGCTGGGGAGTCCCACCGATTTCGGTCTATTTTCACACTACTTTATTTACTCAAAGTAAGTGTCGCTCTCGAACAAGCGCCGTCGTTAAATAAGCGCTGTTCCTTGACCCCAAAAATCAATGATATGGAACATAACATTGTACGGAAATTCCTAACAATGACCACCGGCCAGTCAAGCTAAAATATTATTATTGTATTTCATTTTCATGCTTTACAGCTCATATAGTGAGGGCTTATCAAATGTCCGTTTTCTATCTCATTATTTCTGGGAAGAACATGAAGCAATTAGACCATAGAACCATAGCTGCTGTTTACAAACAGCAGGTCAAAACATTGTTACCGTGGAACAATATCGACAAAAGATGATTTTCCGAATCAATCTTAATAAGTATATTGTTGTGCGTGTGTTTACCAAAAATCGTGAGGACTCACTCAATGAGTTTCTTGTTGCTCTCGGGGCAAAAAAAAAATGTGCAAGCCCACCATTAAAGGTCCCGGCTGATAAAGTATGCGGGAATGGGATTAGAAACTACATCATTTTAGTCAATCTTCGCAGATATAGGATAAGACAGGCTGCCAGCTATTAAGGCGAAGCTGTCGAAGTTTGTCAAAGAACATTGTTTTCTGGACAACCTGTTACTGCAGAGAACACAGAAAGTTCGGTTATCCTTTGATTTCTTTTTTGAGTTTTGTTTCTGCATTGGTCAAGGGGCCTTTGGCAAGGTAGAGTTAGTTTTTCGTAGTTTTTGACAGCGCTTTCATTTTTAAGGTCAACACTGTTTGGCTTGCAGTTGTTTAGTCGTAACAACGAACTGCAAGTGCGACGGAATCCTGGAATTCTGAACCCATACACAACAGGGTTAACAGCCGAGTTACTGTAGTGCAGACACTTAACAAAGTAGTAGACCCTCAACGAGATGCAGTAGCGATCGCACGAAAATAGAACAAAACGAACGGCGAAAAACGGAACCCATGTGAATACGAAGAGCAGAACGACAATGAGCAGTGTTCTCACCAGCTTAAGTGATGACTTGGTGTGCGCTATCAAATGATGGGCTCTATGGGTAAATTGATTGTGATTTCTCTGTCGTATTGCGATTCTGCGTTTGTAAGTTGTCCAAACTGCGATATACGCAGTGCATGTAACAGCCAAAGGTACGAAATAGAATCCTGCGATGATGTAAAACCTGACGGAACGCGCTAGGGAGTGTTCTATTAGGGTCAAAGAAGCGATGGAAGACGATACCCCCCACACAACACACAAGGGGATGTGATGGTGGCGCCTTGTCGATTTACGGACCTCCCATGAACAACGCGCAGCATAGTATCTCTCCACACTTATGGCCATTAGATGGAGTATGGATGTGATTGCTGCTAGGAGATCTAACCATATATAGATCTTCACCAGAGTTGTGTCATTGGTTAAAACATGTGACTTATTCCATGGGCGTGGAATTATGGATATCCACATCGGTATGCTTATTAACCCCACCAAGATGTCCGCTACGGACAGACTCACTACAAAGTGGTTGAGTTGGTGACGCAAGTGTTTAGCTTTCACAAAGGCAGCCAGCACCAAAGAATTACCAAATATGGCAAGAAGTGCCACAATGCCGGACGTTGTAACCCAGGCCACCCATTCTGTTAGGGACATATTTAGATTCCAGGAACCGGAAGCTAGTACCAGTTTCGTAGTATTGTTCATCATCACCGATAAGATTGCTTGATCTGAAACTGAAATACATTTCAAAGGGATCTTCATTGTTTCAGTAGCTACTGCTCAATTGCAAAATAATTTACCCGATTCCCCGCCCGATTCTCAAAAAGTTTCTCTTAGTAAATTTCAATATTGCGATAATGTTCTCCATATAAGAATTCGCAAGAATTTGTTCCTTGAAATGCATCTCGAATCTCCAATTCTCATTATATAATCCTGACATTTGGCAAAAGCAAACATGGTCAGCTTCTAGTGGGTCAAGAAAAATGGAAAATGCTTTATAGCTGTGAGTACATGGTCTTTTTCAAAACCTAATTATTTCTCAAGCTACTTGTTTTAACACATCAAACCTGCACAGTTAACCGCTTATTCAAAATATGGCAAAATGAGAGAGCATTTGATAGCAAAAAAAAAATATGCAGCTAATCATCAAAAATCAAACTTGATGATTTTAGTTACTTGTCAAGAACGTTTCAAAAGATGTACAGAAATTTGAAAACTAAAAA
>JAOBYE010714136.1:0-10941 GCA_025403585.1 Parazoanthus swiftii
ATTTTTCATATTCACACACCTTCAGGAAAAACAAAGAAGAAAGGAACGAGTTATACAAACAAGAAAAGGGAAAACGGAAAGTTAAAAATTCAGCAGCCGTCTTCGTTAATGTTCCCGTCCTCGTTGCTTAAGCTCTCTATTGTGAACGAGAAGACCCATTCACACGTGACAGCGCTTTGCGTTCTGACTGGCTCTGGCGTTTCCTGGCTGAATCAGGAAAAAAATAAAAAAAAACAAAAAATAAATAAAAGACACGAATTTAATACTCGCTCGCCTACGGCCGCGAGTAATTAACGCTTTCAGTCTGAAAAAAGATGGATCTTTTTTATACTCATTGTGGGAGAAGAGATCGGCAGCAGTTCACTGGGGATGGAGAGAGTGGGAGATCGGGAGGAGTTTAAGGAGGGAGGTTGGCAGAGCGGAAGGTAGACAAGGGGGGATGGAGGTCGGGAGATCGGGAGGAGTTCAGGGTTCTGCAGAAACGTATGTTGTGGGCAAGGGGTAGGGGAGGTCGGAAGAAGCTTATATGGGGGGATATGGAAGGGGAGAATGTATGGGAGGCCAGGAGGTTGGGAGGAGTTCTTGTCGGGGGTGTATGGAAGGTCAGGAGATTGGGAAGAGTTCTTCTGGGGGGGTGTATGGGAGGTCAGGAGATTGGGAAGAGTTCTTCTGGGGGGTGTATGGGAGATCAGGAGATTGGGAAGAGTTCTTCTGGGGCGATGTATGGGAGGTCAGGAGATTGGGAAGAGTTCTTGTGGGGGGATGTATGGGAGGTCAGGAGATCGGGAGGAGTTTTTGTGGGGGGATGTATGGGAGGTCAGGAGATCGGGAGGAGTTTTTGTTGGAGGGGGGGATGTATGGGAGGCCAGGAGATCGTGAGGAGTTCTTGTGGGGGGATTATGGGAGGTCAGGAGATCGGGAGGAGTTTTTGTAGGGGGGGATGTATGGGAGGTCAGGCGATCGGGAGGAGTTTTTGTAGGGGGGGATGTATGGGAGGTCAGGAGATCGGTAGAAGTTCTTGTGGGGGGATTATGGGAGGTCAGGAGATCGGGAGGAGTTTTTTTGTGTGTGTGGGGGGGGGGGGAATTCGGATTATGGGAGGTCAGGAGATCGGTAGGAGTTCAAGCAACAGGCTTAAAGACGTATACTAGTATCAACAGTTATCGTATCACCAAATACAACAAAGTATACATATATTATTTACAGCTCTGACCTGAAACTTGCCTTCAGTCCCTGTTTTCGGAAACGAGGTCCTAAAACCTGTAAATGGTAAAAGTTTAAAAACATCTTCAGTTTTGGAATTATCTCATGAGGGTATGATCTTAGAGCCTTCTCTTTAAATAACATGTAATATCTTTTGATTTCAGGCAATAACCTATCTATAATTATTTCATGCAATGCTTACAGGGCGGCCGAGAACACCCCTAAAGGCCCGTTCACATTAGCAGCTTTTGGTGCTTTTTTTGTTACAATTTCCACAGGAATGTTTCTCGCCGCCACATTGTATCAAGTTTCAAGATTTTGCAAAACCTTCCAAGTTTTCTGGCACTCAAACTCACGGAAATTGCAGGTACTTTACATAAACTTTTAGAAGTAACAGCGCGAGTGCAAGAAATATTGCAATGGGAATCGCGACAAAAGTTGCACCAAAAGTTTCTGGTGTGAACGGGCCTAAACCCTAGAAGGCATGAAGAAAAAATAGTCACACGAAGGCATGGGGGGTGGGGATGGGGCATCAATCGAACCCCCCCCCCCCCCTCCAATTGACATGAAACTTGGTAGGTGTAATGAGTGTCTGGTATACTTTAAATTAGATGTAGTCACGTGACACTGTGTTGGATTCCATGGCATTCGAATGTTGAGTGCAAAATTTCTGTTTTTCAACGATATTCATCTAATCGATATATAATCGATACAAAAGCTTTGCACATGCAATAAGTGTCCAATTATCTTTCAATTAATGTAAGTCGCATGGTCCCTTATCGGTTTCCATGGAAACGACAGCAAAAAAACGTTGATCGTTTTTGCTATATATCATATATATTTTTGTTTTGAATACCTTTTTTTCAAAAGTTTTCAACCAATTGACATGAAACTTGGTAGGTGTAATGACTGTCAAATATACTTTAAATTAAGTATAGTCATAAGTATTGGTTTCCATGGCAACCGTAGCATAGAAATAACATTTTTTAAGTGCATAATTTTTGTTTTTCAACGATATTCATCAAATCGATATAGAATCGCTGACCAGACGTATTTACATAAAATTTGATTTCTTCAAATATGCAAACTATAACTTATATTGAATCACCAAAATATGAGAAGAAACAGGTCAGAACCGTGAAACTTCCATTTCGCAGTGGCACTGTGATACTTGGGGGGGTAGGGGGGTGGTCTGCAAAACCGTCGACGCGTAAAAATTGTAAGGAAACGTTGGACAAGGTAATCACATATGATCAACTATCTTATTTGGTTATCAATGAAAATAATTATGTTGCCATGGTAACCACTTAGCCATTTAGGATTTTTAACTTTTGTAAAATCAAATTCTAAAACAACTGAAAGTAATTAAAAACATGACTTTTCAAAGAAAAACTACTACGTTTACGGCACAGACAGAAATAATTAGGTTTCAATCAATTTTCATGCAGAGCACCAATTTTACAGCAAACGGCGAGTTTCGTGACTTCCTGTGATGACGTCATCAATTTCGAGTCATCAATTATGACGTCATCAAATTATGTTCACAGATGTGTTATTAATCAAAGAACAGTTGTGCGAAAGCTCATGCTTAAAATTGCTGCCTTTATGTCTCCATTTGAGGCAAATGGTTAAATAGCACGTCTTTTTTTATCCCAAAAAATCCGAGGCGGGTCAAAATAACCCCCTCCCCCCATTATGCTTTCTAGGGTTGATATTGTGAACCAGCGGAGACACTTATTGCCAATAAACTTATACCCGATAATCCATCGGTCACTGCTGGTTTAAAAGTAAACCGTGGCAATTGGAAATCTCCCTGTTTCTTTGTATCCAATGTTTTACCGAGCAAACTTTCTGCAAAAAAAGGGAAAGGCGTGATTTAAGAATAAAACACACAATTCAAATTGTTGATGTACGCGAGAATTGTTTTGACAAGCGCAAAAGAAACAAAAGAGTTCGTATGGTCGCGGCGAAGCCGAGAGCGAGTCGACTGTTCCTACCTGATGTTTCACTTCCTTTGACATGTTTCACGTCTCCAATGTATAAAAATGTTTCCGCATCAACAAACAAAAGTGATTCAAAACTAGGAAACGGAGTCTTGAATTTCACAGAGTAGGTTTTTAACATCGGAGCAAGGGAGGAATCCATTGTATGAACCTTGAAAAACACACACAAAACGACATAAGTTTTGTTTTTCGAAACACAAGGTAAAAAACTTTGAAATACAACATCTCTGCGGACCCCATCCCCCTAAGTTCCAAAATAAATTCTGAAGCTTTGCAGCAATTACAAGGAAACTAGCAGTATCTGTAGTCCAATTAAAGTTTTATCTTCTGACATTAATTGGATGACGTCATCACTTATATTTTGCTGTTTGAGCCTATAAATACGTGTCTTCTATTAAAACCAAGGAAAGTAATAAGCAAAGTTAAAGCTACTTACAGGCATAATGAACAGCTATCATCTGTAACCATTTCGAAAATCCTCCCACCCCCCTCCCCCTAAGTCTAGACAGATTCTGCTCAAAAAAACCTTAAAAGTTGCTCAAAAGTCGCTCCCTTAATATAAAACGTTGCTCAACACATTTTCTCTTCAAAGGTAACAATATCCATGTTTCTAAAAAAAGGGATTAAACATAAGTTGTATAACACTATTAATTGTGCCTCCATTGCCAGGTGCTTTCCTTTCTTTGTCTTCTGGTTTCTTGCATGACATAATTATAATCAAATTATATGCTCAAAACTTCACCTAGTGTGATGATATGGCAAAATGAACTTAAACTTTTGAAATACAATGTCCTCTTATAACAGTCATTGCACTCAAAAACATTGAACAAAAACAAATACATTAAAGAATCTTACACTGTTTTATAGCATAAGTAAATACGTCCTCCGTTATTCTCTTATTATACAATAAATCGAAGTTTTAGACAATGGTATTGTCATCCTACTGACCTTGTATTTGCCAGAGGTTTTAGCAATTTTACGTTCTCTTGAAAATGGGGCCCTTTCGGGTTCACAAAGTTCTGCACCGTTTTCTATCGCAATCTGAATGGGTCAATGGGGTCATCATCGTCTAGCACGAGGACCGCAATTTTGGATTTCATACAAAACGTTGGAATAAGAAAACACATCTGGATACCCAAGAGATAAGGTGCACAGGGAACCCAAACGAAAGAGCCAGGAGAGAATTTTTACTAAAACTGTTCTAGCAGTAATATTCATCTTTCATTAATGCTTTGAAATCGGTTAAATGTGCCAAAATGTTCAAAAATTTCTCGAAAATGCATATTTTTTAGAAAGTTGCAAATATTAAGAAATTGCTCAAAAACAAAAAAATTGCTCAAAATTTGCCGTGCAGAATCGGTCTAGGTCTACCCCCGTTCAATGTTGGTGTTTCTCAATTTGAGGGTTAAAAAACGATGACCTCAATAACAAGCAAAACATTCCATCACCAGCCATCAAGTGGCTAAGTGAATTTCTTACATTTAAATATTAGCAATAACATGTTTTCACCAACCTATTTATTTATTTATTTACTTATTTATTTATTTATTTATCATTTATTTATTATTTAATTATCTAGTTAGTTAGTTATTTAGTATTTAATTATCTAGTTAGTTGGTTATTTAGTTAGTTATTTGTTCGTTCGTCGTAAGATTTTTATATAACGTGTTTGTATCAAAATGTAATTCAGCCAACGCGCTACAAAGAGGTTGAAAACAGCATTACAAACTTTACATTATAGAATCTTTAGGACAATCTGAAACGCTGTGAAAATTGCGTGATCGTGGTGTTAGGTAAATTAGTGATGCCGCAAACTATTTTGTTGAAGGTGAAAGGATTTCGTAAAATGTTGCAGAAACTGAAACAAACCGCCGCAGAGATAACCACCTTTTTGTAACAGATATGGAACTGAAAACAAAACAATAAATACACTAAAGAAAAACCGAATCACAAATGACGTCAAAATAGGCAATATTACGAGACACGAACAGCAAGAGAGATCATGAAGTTAAACTAGTCTCTCAGACTAGAAATAGGAGACCCCTTTTCTGTTAACACGCGCTAGGTAGAATTTCACACTTGGGATTAAATCTATATTGTTTTTGTAACATAATGTAGTGAAAATAAAGAAAAAGCACGTAGAAACGCAACAAGAACTGACAAAAACAATGAAACCAAACTGTTTTGTTGATGAAACTACGTTCAGGTTTGGTGTTATAAGTACCTATAAGCGAGTGGTTGTCAGACCAAAAATAAAGTGTGACTAATGCTTGCCTCGTTTCATGCTCAATTTCAGTCGAAACTGATATGCCACAATTCGAACCTACGACGTACCTTTCAAATTCAAAGTTTATTGTTCTATAATTTGTATTAATTTGTTTAAAGTGTTAACTCTTACGATTTAGTTCGATAATTATTAGACAGTGTATATGTAACACAATAATACGATTCGGTTTCATCCACGGCAAGTTTAAGATCACCCCCTTCCGGGCATGTTTTAACCAATAATCTTAAAACACTATTAAACTGGAGGAAAAATTGAATTTCTCTAAAGAATTTTCCTCTCAAAGATCGTGAAGAACAGAATTGTGCGCCACCGGAACATGCGAAATTATGTTAGATAGATCTTAAAAAGAAACTCAGGAACAACCTGCTAAGAGACAGAAACCAAAGGTGCTTTACATTGGAACTAAACACGTACAGTATTAGAAAAAAAATAATTATGTTCTCACTTACCTAAACTAAATACAGCTCAAGCCAGTACAAGACTCTGATTATCGGCAGCCCTGTTAAACTACCCTCTTTTGGCATTGAAGTGGAAGGGCAGTGAATTTGAAAGTCAACGAGTACTCCTTTTGCAAGAAGCTTTCAGTTTCAGATGATATTCCTGGAAACAAGAAAATTATTCAATGTAAATCTTGCCGACAACCTATCAACTTTTAGTCACAGTAACTGAGTTTGTCTCGTTCCAGTGGAAAAGCATAATACAATGTTGTATCTCTAAAACACATACTAATGATCTCGGTCACTTAATTTGTTTGATTACAGCAGAGCCTGGTATTCTATTAAAACTAGAAACACCTGACGGTGGGCTGCATTCCTGATGGATCATTTTTTTCCTTTCGATCTTGCTTTGTGATGCAGCGAGTATGCTTCACACTTTCTAGGGCTTTCACACTCAGATTTCAGCCCTTCTCGGAATTGAGCAACTGCAGCTATTAATAGTTTTCAGCCAAATGCAAATCATGTTGGTGACCCTTCGAGTTCCTGTTTTTCAGCTTATATTCGACACATGTATTGTGGTGTATTAAGGTGATACACAAATTGTGTGTTTTTGCAATCAACTAAAATTTGGGGGTTATTCAATATTTATCACTATAAAAAACGTTATTTTTTCTAAAATAACTGGATTTTTGAGATAATCAGAAAATACACCGCCGAGTTAGATTGTCATAAAATTGAAATGCTGTAACACCAAAACTGAAACATCGTATCGATGTCAAGTTTTCAAAGAATACTTTTGATGCTGATACCATGTTAGCTTTACCAAAAACTATAATTTTAATCACGTCACATGATACCCAAACCGTTGCCAATAAATATGTTTTATTCACTGTTCATTGTTTGTAACTTACTAACTTCCTTATCTTTTCTTTCTTTTTCTGTCTAAATATTCACCTTGTATGCCGATCAAAACATGTATAATCACAATAGAGTTCTGGTTGCCTAGCTCGTATAGCCCTTATGGTTATTCCAGGCAATCAACACTAACACGTACTATTTGTAAACAAATTTAAGGTGAAATAAATTTCTTTGTTGTTGTTGTTGTTGTTGTTGTTGTTGTTGTTGAACTTAAGATCCAACCACGAAACTTAACAATAAAAGATTTTCTGTAGGCCGATCAGCAGTCATTTGGCCCGACTCTGTTTGAAAGAGCGTAGGAAAATAAACTTCTTTGTAATTAAAAAAGAAAAAAAAGGTAAATGTGACGGCGACTTTTAAATCGGACGCTAATTAAATACCGGTATTTTTTAGTGGCCAGCTTACCATGCAAGCTTGCCGTAGATATCAACCCAAAGGATGTTGTTATTTATATTGCTTAATATTTCACTTGCACCATAGTTAATAGAACTAGCTTTCTATTAACTGTGCTTCAACGAAAGCTTTGTTACACATGTGATATTGGAGGGAATTGACACCACGTACACGCGAAACGGCAGACGATCTTGCGGCTAAAATTCTTTTTGGTTTAGACTGCAAAGCAATCAGTTTTAGTCTCTAAAACTTCTTATTTTGTTGGTCCTTTTGCGAAGATAGAGAATGTTATGCCGTCTTAGCAGGTATCCTGAGAGCAAACTTTTTTCATTTCTATTCCCGCCGTTTACGTGGTGCCAAATCTCTCTCTATTGTGCAAAATAGTGCGTCACCAAGACAACATCGAATATGGGCTGCATTAGAGAATTTAGCAAATGATTCTTTGAAAATTTCCCGAGAGTACTAGCAATACTTTGGCTTGTATCAAAGGACATATATCGTGCGTAAAACAATCGACGCGTATCTCAAGAATTCAGCTGCAACAAGAAAATACTCGAGACTTCATTTAACGAAGTTATACGCGGTTCTTGGTTTAAAACTCCTTAACTCAAACACTAAAAACAGGCCCGTAGGTAGGATTTTCGTCGGGGGTGCAAATTTCGTAAACTTGGACTATTTAATGCCAAATTTATGGGACAAACGCACTTATGGCCGTTTTTTTAGTCGTTCCGATTTACGGTAGTACCTAATGTTACGATAAAAACCTATACGGGCTTCTTCATCGTCTTATTAAACCTCTAAATGCGGACCTTTTTGGGTCCGTGGGGGGGGGGGTGCGTACGCACCCCGTGCACCCCCTGCCTACGGGCCAGAGAAATCGAGCGTTAACGCAACTTTTACAGGTCGTTGCTCGGCAATGATGCCAAAGTGACGTCACCAAAACTTGCCTGAGAATTAATGTTCGCGGCAAGTTACGTCATGAATGTGATCTCGTGGTTCAATCACAAAATACATATGCAGACGACTTTGGGGAAGATCAGTTAGAAAACATGTAAAACCGGCCCAAAGACGAGCCGTCTCTTACAAAAACTGGCTAAAAATATCAATAAAAATTTTGATTAACAACGGTTAGCGTATCATGTTTTTTGCCCTAAGGATGGGTAAAACTGACCATTCGAGTGACAAACATTTCGTTATCGTATCGTGTTGTGTCACTTTTTGCTGTGTTTTGTTATGTTGTCCTGGTTTTTTGTGCTGTGTGGCGTTGTGTTACGCAATACGTTAGTTCTGCGTTGCCGGTTGTGTTGATTAACAAAAACTCGCCTTTACTAACAAAATCTAGTCTTCCAGTAAATTTGTCAAGACTTTAATTAGACCAGTATTCACGGACCTATTTTGAAGATTCGGCGGATTTCTCCGCTTTCGAGGCAGAACATTTACAAGCTGACTTTGATTGTGATCACACCAGAACCTTTGCCAAGCAAAGTAGCAAGTTCAAATAATTTTGGAAGCTTACGGGGCGACAATAAAGAATGGACAATTTTTTCAGAAATAATTTTAAACTCACAAATATACATCACAAACTAAAACACAAATTTACAAACAATAGTTACTCAGTATGCCCGATAATGAGGCTCTAAAACCTTTACAATTAAACAAAATATCCTACATGGTGAGAGAAGCTTACATTTATTAAATTTGCAAAACATTCCATAAATGCTTATAAATTTATAAAGTCAAAGAGGGTACATTGAGGAACAGTGACACAATAACAGCAGCTGGTTTGGTCTATTGCTTGATAAATACACTTTATATATACATGGTTTAGCATATTTAAAAATCTTACTGTTGAATCAAGTCAACACTTGCCTGGATGCATTTTTTGCGACGCTACCACACGTTCATCAGTCAATAACAACGGCAGATTAGTACTTCTACCTCAAGCGATATCTTCAGCTCTATTTCCGCGGGCTTTTGGAATGTTGCCTTCTGGAGTAGTTCAGTTTCTCGTACTTAGAACTTTTGACTCTTATCGCATGCAATGTTTGTTTATTTAGGAAATATTTCCTTAATATTTTGGCCATCCAATGTCCCCGCTGGGGAATCATTGGCAGTTCTTAGACTATGATAGTACAACTTTGTTTGGCTAAGTTTCAGTCTCTCGCCATGCTGCGATAGCATTTCAACTCGACATTTAAATCTCCCGCCTCGAAAAGAAACTTCCGCCATCTTGAATGTATCTCTTCTAAGACCAGAATCCATTCCAGGCATCAAGTCTATGACGTCATTATGCATAATGTCCAATAAAACTCACTAAATACTCGCTAAATACTTGACCTTGATATGTCGATTAACTTCGAAAAACTTAGGAGTGTTTATAAGGATTTATATGGCTGGCGGAAGATTTTGAGTTTTCTCGCGAGCCATACCGTATCCTTTGTAACCTTTAACGTTTTCAACACATGTCACTCGAAATGTATTCAGCACGTTGGGTTCAAATCTTTGGTAAGTACCGACTGTATAATGATTTGTTCATTAATGGATAGTTTGCTAATGAGGTAAAATGTGAACAATGATGTCATACTGCCTACACCAGAACGAGAGTAACCCGGGTGGCCTGATGCCCGAAATGAATTCCGGTCTTAGTAGTCAATGATTCATTCAAGGCGGTAAAAGTTTTATTTCCGAAGCAAGAGGTTTAAATGTCGAGTTGTATTGTTATCATGTTAAAGTCTCACCCGACGAAGTGGTAAAGCTTAATCCCGGACCGTTTACTATTTGCATGGGAACACCGCTCCTTTCGGTTCGAGATTGAGATGGTGCATATTATTCCACTGCAAAACTATTGGACAGATACGGAACACTCGGCGCCCTGATTTACCCTGTGCTCTCGTTGTCAGTTAATGTACTATAAACTGAACATGCATCAAGTGCTTCTGGTACAGTCTTACGATACTATCAGTTAACAAACCAAGTTTACAGTCAAACTGTCCAGTTATGAGATTTTTACTCGAGGGCACCAGGGGGTTGTCCTCATCTCGTCCCGATGTTGGTTCCTGCATAACCGACAGTTCAAGAAGTTAAATGCCAGTGATTCTCACACTTTTATCATACTGTCAATTCACAAAATAAGCTTACAGTTAAAATGTTCTGTTATGGGGGCGTTGCATGCGGGGCCATTGACATGTTTTCTCTCCTTTTCATTTCGATGTTGGCTAATTCACATACTGCTGTATAAAAAGAGGAATGATTTAACAATTCTAGCATACTGTCAACCCACAAATTAGGGTTACAACCAAAAAATTCCCGTTATAGGAGTGTTACATGCGGAGCATTTGCCGTGTTTTCTTTTCTTTTCATTCCGATGTTGGCTAACTCACACACTGCTGTATAAAAAGAGAAATGTTTCTTACATTTCTATCATACTGTCAATTCACAAAATAAGCTTACAACCAAAAATTTCCCGTTATAGGAGTGTTACATGCGGGGCACTTGCCGTGTTTTCTTTTCTTTTCATTCCGATGTTGGCTAACTCACACACTGCTGTATAAAAAAGGAATATTTCTTACAATTCTATCATACTGTCAATTCACAAAATAAGCTTACAATTAAAATATCCCGTTATGGGTGTGTTAGGGGCAGTCGGAAAATCGATTTGATAACGCTTAACGTCAAATTGACGTTAAGAGCCGACCCCCTC
>JAOBYE010714147.1:0-10941 GCA_025403585.1 Parazoanthus swiftii
ATTTTTCCCCCTCCTCCTCCCTCCTTCTCTCTTCTCTTTC
Organism: Parazoanthus swiftii; assembly: GCA_025403585.1. NCBI lineage: Eukaryota > Metazoa > Cnidaria > Anthozoa > Zoantharia > Parazoanthidae > Parazoanthus > Parazoanthus swiftii. The sequence continues at coordinate 41 of JAOBYE010714147.1, forward strand.
GCCCTTTCTCCACCAAAATGAGCCGGCTCGCAGGCTAGGTTCTCTCAAGCTGTAATCAACATCAAGTACCTGCATAAATCGTTTTCTTTTATTGCTGTAAACTCTCGAACGATCTGTCAAACGACACCAGAAACAGTGAAACAGTCGGCAACTTTATATATAAACTTAATAATTTCTCGTCTTTTCTATCGCCCCTTTTCAGTGCTTTTAGTAGCGTCTTAACTTTTGGGAAAGGCCGTACACACAGCTGTGCATGCTTCTTACTGAACAATCACTTCTCAGCCCTTATCAGTGTTGATTTGGGAAAACCCAATTTACTGAACTGAGGCTGCGGCAATTGCTTTCACGAGTATATTCGTCTGGGAATCGACCAAGGACTCTTGTGATATTAGCTCATAGGCTCTTTGCTTTTTCAACCGAAACAGTAATTGTGCAAGCTCTTGTTAAAATGGATCTCAAAAAATAATTTTTTCTGACCAAGAAACAATCTTTAAGACAAAAACTTTTGAAGGGCACAGTTGATTGATTGGTTTAGTCTTTTTGGTTGATTGATTACTTTGTACCTTGGTAGAGGTTGCGTGACTCACCAAGAAGCAAACAAAACGGCTATATTCAGCAATGATAAGGTCATTATGAAAGCCCGTGGGTTCTTCTTTTATTATCCTTTGGTCGTGTAAAAAGAACCTATAGTTAGCTTTGCTCTTTTATATTCTTTCTCCGCAATACCGAAGAATGTTTGCTGACAGAAAGGCACTTTCCAATTGTATAAACTGCGTGAATGTTGCAGTCATTTGGTACTCGCTGGTACTTCCGCTTTCAGGTAAGTGTTGGATATACCTGTAGTCGTACAAAAGAATGATCGAAGTTAAAACCCTGTTTACTTATAACTTCTAAGCTTAGTGTTAAACAAAAAGTCAATCGAAATAAGACAAACGACCTGCTATGCAATCAAGAAGCATTGGTAGAATATAGCCTGTTTACAAAGTCGCGCAGTTGATATTGGATATATTGCACAGGATGCGATGTATTGCTGGCGGATCACATCCTAACCTGAATGTCCAGACTCTAATTAAACGATTTATTTAACTGATAATGAAATATCACCTTTTTCTGTCTTGTAACTGTATTTGTGGATCAAAGTTGCTGTGGTTATGAATGGTTCTCATTAGCAATGATGAAGAAACGGAAAGTTGGCATCATATATTAAACTGAGGGGCGCTTCAGCTATTCATGAATGATTTCCGCTATTCTCATTTGATGATTAGAAACAATTGTCACGCAGGTAATAACTCATACTAATTATGTTACGGTCACATATTTTAAGAACAGACTTATTGGCCCCTAGCAGCATATTTCCTGCTACGATCGAGATTTCAGATTGCGCGGCGTATGTGCAAGTTACCAACCCAATTCAAACCCTAGTATACAATCAATTGATTTTTTTTTTCGCAACTGGTTCTTGCACGGTTGAAACTCGACTCAGACGGGCTTGGGTTGTACCCGTTGGTCAACCCATTGGATCCGGTTCAGATCCCCAATATATATACTCTACTGATTCGGTTCTTTTCAACCGGATCTAAATTTAGAAATGTTCAGATTTATACCACAAAATGCAAGATTGCGCGCAGTTTCGAAGCCAACATAAGCTACTCCTTTGCCTTTTAGAATTACAAACTTAGAAAAAAGACGAAAACTGGGAGAATCATGTTAAATTATCTCATCCGTAGGCTGAGTGACAGTTAACCACCACTAAGACCTACGGCGCTTTAAGACCTACAGCTTTTTAGACATTTACTACTCTGAAACAGGTTTTTGTGGCGATATGAGAAATCTGCTCGCACGATTAAATATTTATATGTGGCTTTTGTCTGATCTTCAGTCTGACCTTCAGTTATCAACAACAACTCAGCCACGCTTCACTTCCTTGCTCCTCCGTCCAAAACAGTTTAGTTTTAAAACTTAGAAGTTGGTTATTTTCCTAGAAAACTGAGATGTTGCAAGACCGTGAGGGAAGCCGGCCTCGAAACTGTATATGCTGAAGTAGAAAACTAAAGTTTTAATCCTTAGCTATAAAATCCTGCAGAACGACGATCACCATGTAAAAATGAATCATCCACTCACCAGCATTTCTTGGTTTTTGTGCTCACGTTGCAACAATATTTGCTGCAAAAAGAAGTTTGTTCATCCTTATTTTAACAGAAACTCTTTCTTACATAGGTAACAGAAAGTAGTCGTTGAACGAAAAAACTTGATTAGCGAAAAATGTTTAACGTAATATATCAAAAGATGTAACTTTAGCGCGACATTGTTCTTCAGCACCCCGCTAGTTTTAGACGGTCAATGAGCATGATTATTAATTAATTAATACGACCTTCCACTCCTTTATCAGATTGTGCAGTGTCTTTTACTCAACCAACAAAAATCCCACCGGCGTACGAAAATGTGTATGTACAGGAAAGTAGTGATGCCAAACTGGTGTGGATCTACTCGGTCACCGAAAGGGACACCGAACTGGACCCAACTGGTGCCGTCACCTGGAACACCTTCATCCCTCAACTTACAACAGACCGAGCCCCCTCAAATAGGAAAGGACTGATACGCGAGGCACGAGACGGAACGAGGCAAAACTTGTCAACTGTCCCATCGTACCTCGCTGGTCGAATTAGTATTGAGAACCCAGCCACGTTGGTGATAAGCAACGTGAAGACAACAGACGAGAACTTATACGAGTGTATACTGAAAACCACTTTTTTTAGTCCTCGAAATGTGAGGCGTCTGTTAAGACTAACGGTGATAAGTAAGTAGTGCTCGTACTTTCATGGTGTTGTTGAAGATCTAAGTACGCGCACAGATTTATCTAGAGAGTCGCATTTTACACTAGATACCTCAGCGATTGTATTCGAATCTCAGTGGTACAGGGTAATGTTCTAACGTCAGATGTGTATTTAGCCCTGTTCGCACTTGTCAAATCATTAGCTGTAGATTTTTACATTTATATTCCTTTTCACTTTATTCAGATCGTTATTACTTAATATTTTCTTATTTAACTTATAGTGCAGGAAACTTTAACTGGCAGTAAGAATTACAGAAAACATAAAGTACTCATACTTTACCAAGAAATGTTCAAAGTAACCCCTAACTAGTACTGCAAACTCAGAGTACGATTTGTTTTTGCATTATGTAGGGTTAGCATTCATTAATACTAAATACTCATTACAATAATTTTGTCACCTAGGCAGAAATTCTTAGAATTTTCAAGATACCTATGTGAAACTAGCCTCGTAATTAGTTTTGTTAACATTTTTCTTAGAACCTCCGGAAATAAGTCCACAGTCAATTAACAGTTTCTACAGTGAAGGAACCAAGGTTCACGTGACATGTAACGCAACTGGTAAACCAACACCCACCGTGACATGGTTCAGAAAAGGAAGCAGTAAAGTGTACAGTACAGGAGAGGGATCAGCCACACTGTTATTCAATTCTGTGAGCAGGAGTGACGCTGGTCCGTACAAGTGTAAGGCCAACAATACTGCTGGGACAAATGAGACGAGAGAACTGCCACTGGTTGTACACTGTAAGTACAAGTACAAGGAAGTTGTGTTATTAACTTGTTTTAGTGCCTAACCTAAGAATACTTTTATAATATAGTTATGTTTTTGCAAGAGCAAGAAAATTATACAAGAACTAGCAAATATAGGTGAAACGTATGATATGATGAGTGGTTTTAAGTTTAGGCAAATCTAAATATATTCGTCATCTCGTGATACGTCCACCCCGAAATTCAACTGAAATTAGGGTCATATATGCTAGCTACTATTCTAACTTTTCGTAAAGATAATTGTTATATGATTTTGTGTAAAAGCATTTTCCTTAAAACTAAAAATTACGATGTAAGATAACATTCATCCTAACCTACACGCGGAGTGAGGGAGTGCACACCAATTATAAACCTCTCCATAAAACGAACCATTAAAGGTAGCACTGAAAAATTTCTCTGAGTTTTGCTTAAGTTTAGTAAGGCAAAAAAATGGTTCTAAAGCTTTGTTTGCTAATTTACGTGTTTGCATGTAACCAGTTGTGACGTGTCAAACTTTTCCCTAAAATTTTCTCATAATTTAAATTTCTGCTTTTTCCTTGTGTAACTGTAATTTTACTAATTAAAATTCGTTCCAACAGTTTTTCTTTATATTTGAGCCAGTTAAGTCTATTTTAAAATGTATATTGATATCACTGATATTTGTTTAAAAGAGGCCTTGGGGCACACCCCGAATACAGGTTTCCACTTGGAGAAGATATTGTCGATCTCTACATGTTGCCATCGTTGGTATATGCAACGAGAGAAAAGAGCGGAATAAATCCAAGGATTTTGATGGTATACCGTATAGCTAGAGTTTTCGAAGAAGCACATTGATGCAAATGTCAAACGAATTGCTTAGATTTTATGTACTTGTCTAATGCGAAACAATAAAGCTGATTGTACATTACTCTTTAATGTACTGGAGTTGCCTGGCAAGATGAATGTTTGGCAGAAATTTACTCTAGTTGATCCGTTGTCGTTTTTAAAGACGGGAATAATGTTGCTTCGTTTCCATTCGTTAAACCATAAAGATTCTTTAATAGGCGTGTCCAGTTCACTTGTACCACGCAGTACACATGCAATTATTGACATCAAGATCGTGCTACCAAGTTTGCTCAGTCTTACTCAAATCCTTACTGGTATACAAGTTCAAGCAAAACGCAGCCCAGTCATGTTATCTAAACATATAATGCAAGTTTGAATCTTAATAACCAAGAAGGACAGTTCCTTCTTTCCAATTATACCACAATCTAGTTGGCAAAATGTGTCCACTTCTCAGTTCGTATCTGATTGCTTGCAGCTCTTTTCGTGTTGTTACGAAGATGTGTTACAAATCTAAAAAATCTTGCATACTGTAGTATTATTTGATGAGATTCATATATCAACAAGGTTCTTTAATTCAAGGGCTCTATATTAACTCGTAGGTGTTCATTTTACACGCTATTTATTTTCATTGTGTGGTATTAGTAACCTAAAAGATCATTATCTTTGCTTGTTGCAAAAAACGAACCATAGAAGCCAGACCTATCAAGAGAAAGATTGAGGTTGATACTCTTTGCTTTCAGATAAACCCGAGATAGTAATCGGTGAAAGCAACAATACAGTTGGTTCGTGGGATAACAACATTTTGACTCTTCAGTGTGTCGCAAGGGGAGTACCGACAGTAACATTCCAGTGGTTCAAACCAGGAGGTGGGGAGATCACTACCAACGTAAACCCCTTCAAGAGTGGCAGCAGAGTGACAGTGACGACAAGTGCCCCAGGGGACTATGGACAGTACAAGTGTCGTGCTAGTAATTCGGTTGGATTCACAGATCACAACACAACTGTAAATCAATGGCGTGAGTATCAAACAAGTCAATCTCTAAAAAAATAAAACCCTGGTAGGTTAAAATCTTGCGGCACATCTTTTGTCATATTCTTTCGCAAGGGAAATCATGAACACTATGGAAACACAATCATCCTTATTTACTGACCAGAATAAGAACTGAGCGCTGTGTAAATATGTGTGATACACTTAATATATACATAGATAAGCATTGGTTGACACTTAAAAAAGGAAACTGTAAGTTAAATATTATTAGCACAAACTTTGTATTTAATGGTGTTATTATTATCAATATCTATAAAAGTTATTATAGTTATAACTCAGAAGCATTTTCTTATTCTTTCTAACGAATTTATTCTCAGAGTTTCTTCTACTTTGTGGAAAGGTAAAAGTAAAGCTTTGTTGCTCTCTGACAAACCAAGTCTCTGTTTCGTGCACACCAAATTAAATGTGAATGATTTTATCCTGTAAGTGTATGGTGATGCTGTTGTTGTTGCTGGTGCTGTTACACTGCATTTGTTACCCTTTCGCTCGTACCAGGTCTATTAACTTAGTTACCTTCTCACAGTCATATAAGCATAACACATACTTTCCCCTATTTGAAAAGATCAATGTATGCTTCTTATTAGCCGACTGCAAAGTCCGTACAGTAAAATATGAACGAGTTTTTTCATTATTTTTATGGCCCAAGGGCGAAGCGTTTGGGCAACAAAAACAAGAAAAAGAAAAAACAACAAGGGTTCTACCGTACGGAATGAGGAAACTAGGCTTATAAAATGTTTTTATAGGGCTTTTTTTTTCTTTTCTTTTGTTATAAGGTGAGATTTACCGAATCTGAGTTTAAAATGTTTAACTATAAAACTAAACAGTTTTTACAAAACAGTTTTTACTAAATGAAACAACAGTCAGTCTGAACAACGTTGGCTTGTTGGTCAATCCAAAAGAACGTTTAAACAGTCAAATTGAAAACGCACTTCTTCTGTTGGTTGGATTACCTCAAAAAGCGCGCGAAATACCTTTTTGGTGCTGCGAAGCGTCGCCGTTGCCGGTTTTAGATTATCCGAGTCGATCAACAAATTCAAATGTAAAATTAGTTTTGTCTTAGAGATAGTTAGCATTTATTTGACTCCTTTGATGGAAGTGTTTGGAGTTTTGGAAACCTAAGGGAGGACTTGATAATTCTATTTGGAATTCAGTAAAGGAAAAGCATAAAACAAACTACCGAACAGGGTGCACAAGATTGATTAAAACAAAAAAGTGGTTGTCACTTGAAAACAAGGTTTAATTATTTGCTTGTTATTACATTTCAACACACGTAAAATGCTCTCGAATATAGAGTGTGAGTGTTATCAAACATGTTGTCAAACATGATATTTTAATGGACGACATTTGTTCGATTAAAGCAGATCGTGTCGATCTTGCTAGTTGCCAAAGATATTCTGGTAAAGGCCATATTGTCCTGTAATGAGTGGTTTTCTAAGGCTTGCTTCTTTTTCGAACAAAGTTTACGTTGTCCCTTTGTCTTTTTTGTATTTTTGGTAACTTGTGGAAGTAAATAATGAATTCTACCAAATTCACACCACAGTTGTCAGTAAGTTTTGAGCTTGACTTCACAATGTTGAGTATTGTTATCCACCTTTTTTATTTACCGCAAATGGATATGGACTCGAAAAACAATCATCTTTACCAACATTATGATTTTGACCAGTACATTGATGCTCATTTCGTTGCTTTAAGTAAGCAACAGATATACATTTCAGACATGTGAGTTTGTTTTTTTACAGACAAACCTGCAGGAAAACCAAAGATCACTCTGAAGGAATCTGACATTCAGGCATCATACATAATGCTCACGTGGAATTCTCCGGTTGACGATGGAGGACGTCCTGTCCTCGACTACAGAGTTGTAGTTAATGGTGCAGCGAATAAGACACTTAAGGGAATTGTTTGTACAGAGAAACTAATAGCCAACCTGACACCTGGGAAGAGCTACACGGTCATAGTGTCTGCTAGGAATGTTGTTGGCTACAGTAAATCTGATAGTAGGTCTTTCACTACAAAGTCTAAAGGTAACTTCAATTTTTAAACCAGTTGTAACCTACGAGATTACATCCTCTACACTCTATTGTTTTAATACTCATCAGGACATTTATGAGAGTCGGTATTTTGGAAACAGCTTAACAACCAAATAATTATGGCCATAAAGGACAACGCTCCACAATATTACAAAAACATGAAAACAACATATGAAAGGAGACGGACTTGAAGTCCGTACAAAAAATGGACGGGTATGCAAAAAGTGAATTAAGTTAATGTTGTTGAAGTGTTACTTAAGATCACTTCATATTTACTGAGGGGACAACGATTGCTTTTGATTGGGCAAAGAGTGTGGAACAAACTGTAAAAGCAAATTTGCACCACGATGCGAACAAACTTAAAAGTACATTTGCACGCGTTAAAACTACCAGGATTTTAACGAAAACGTGTTAGAAAGTGAGAAACGAACTACGGCCAAAAAACTTTGAATCAAACTGATTATTTCCTTCCCTCCCCCCACTAAATCAAACGATCGGCCCTTAACAGGAAACTGACTGTTCGGCGAGGTCATTCCCAAATACAATCAAAAAATTATAAAAAAGGAAGGTTATGCAAAAAGTGAATTAAGTTAGTGTTGTTGAAGTTTTACTCAAGATTACTTCATACTTACTGAGAGGACAACGATCGGCCCCTAACAGAAAAATGACATACTAGTATTTGAATGTAATCGTCCTCAATATATTAAGTTAAGTAAAGCAGAATTCGAAACAAATATAACGTAAAGTTTTAATTATTTTCTACACGACAGAACAACCATCTGGTGCCAAGTCATCTTATGCCAAGAACAAGGATGCAGTTTATGGAAGCATTATTGCCATTTCGGTTTTTCTTAACTTTCTTCAGCTGTTTTACATCATTTGGACGAAACGGAAGATGGCCGGTTAGTACAATTGTTTTACTAATCTTTGCTGGAACGGACGCTTTTTATGTTTTACTACTAAAACAGAACTATAGACGAGGATAAACGTTTTTCAACAGGTTTCTCTCACAGTAGAAGTTTATAAGCTTTGCTTGCTATTAGAAGAAATAGGCTGGTCAGGGTGATGCAGGATAACTCTTATTGATTATAAAAAACAGTTACTTTTTTAAAAAAAACATTTTGTTGGTGTTCTGAAATATTGAGATTTGTAACGCTCAAAAATAGTGGATTAAGGTACAAAAATTACTGGGAAAAAATTCGTTCTGCTTCAACAAAACAAATATCAATAACCTTGTTATTGTAGTATTTTTGACCCTTCGTCCAAATAACTATGTGTCTTTAACAAACTGCTTTCTTTTTTCCAGTTGTTGGTGAAAAGAAAAGGTAAAAGTATACATTTGAAATTTTAAATGTTGTCTACCAACGTATGAAAAAGCAACTTTTATTGGAAAAGATTCTCTTTTTTCTTTAACGTAATCAATTCAGAACGTAAAAGATGCAGCATTTAACCAGAACAAAGTGTATGATTTGAGAAGTATGGCATTAAAACTTTGATTGAATCTATAACTTGTGCAGCGGCTCTCTATCAGGAAAAAAAAAAAAAACACTGAAAACAAGCAAAAACACATTCACATAATGTTTCTAAGTTTGTAAAACCAAAAATGAAAGAAGACAGCATTTCCATAAAACAAAAAAGAGATGCAACTGGCCAAAATTCTAGAAACTGCAGAAGAAACCAGTGTCCGTATTACCATTTTACAACTCAGTGGTAGTCCTAAACTGTGGAATGTATGCTTCATTTTTGTGTGAATTTAGTTTGGCCGTATAGCTAGATACTTCGCTTTGTCAAATCCAAACGTGAACATCATCCCCCGGCCAGCCACCGGGCATTGGCCTCAGCTTGTTTCCAGATGGCCGAGGATTTGATGCGTAATTGCGTTATTAGCCCCCGGGCATTTGACACCGAAAGTAGAAGTCGTTTACAGGAAGTGGAAAGGAGTTGTATTAATTACCATAATTTTCATCATTAATGTATTTGACAGATGAATAGTTACAGAAATCAAAGGTAAATGTTGCTAAGAAGTAGTACAAGCTAATCTAGGCTGAGCAACATTGGGAATTACCTGGCCCACGACAGAAACGTCAATGAAAACATTGCAAAACAATAGACAGGTTTCTTTTCTCAAGTAAAATTTCTTATTTGCCTACGGCGGAAAATTATACACTTTTGTGTATTAAAAACAGGTAGTTTCGCTGAGCTAAATTGTTACTAAGAATTTCCAACTGGACTTGAGTCATACTCCAAAACGATGGAAAATTTGAGTTGATATTTTGACAGGCAAAGTTTTGTGTTCGTTTTATGAACTTTGTGGCTGATGCCGTGGCATTGGCTTAGTGGCACTCAATAATTTATAATTTTTTGTAGATTTGTTTCAAAATGAACCTATTTCATTTACTAAAAAGCGTGTTTGAATTATCCATTTGCTTACTAGTTTAATCAGTGTTGAAGGAGGTTGGACATTTGACCATCAAGGCAGCCTCTAACAACCGCGCATATGATGACCAACGTAAATGCTTCTAGAGCCGGTAAATTGGCCTTTTTCAGAAATGTCAAATGAACAGGGATTTTTCCGGAGGGGAGAGGGGTGTTTGCATTTGGAATTGACTTATGCATTGTATACAGCAAGGATTCGGATAGTTTGTGGTTGAAAGCCAGCTAATCAAACCTTTGCGTGGTTACTTTTGGGACATTGAAGACCATGTTCTAATTAAGGTTGTCAGCAACCGCAACTCCTGATTGGCTGGTTTTCAACCATTAGCTAAACTTCTTTTTTTACGAAAGTCAGTTTTGGCACAGTTTTGTGAGTCGCAATGCAAAACTTAAATAAAGAACTAGTGGTTTTCGTGTCACTTTATTTGACTGAAAAACTATCCACTTTGGCCATAAGTCATCGTAGTTCCCAAATAGGAGTATGAAGCAGTGAAAAGCAAAAACATTAATTGTAACACTCAGCTGTTTTCCAGGGTCTCGAAAGCAGCAAATGGTGATGAAGATTTATATGAGGTTTGTAGAAATTAGTAAACGCGCAAACACTGATAGTTTGTTCCAGCCCGAATATTAGAGGGAAAATTGTTTCCTTTCACGTTGGAAACTAGGCGTCATATGAGAGCATTTAAGAGCGGCTGACTGTAAGAATCAAGAACTCGCGGACAAACGTGATTTTTGTGTTCTTTGATTTTTGTCCAGAAAATCCTTTTGGTAAACTGTCATCAAAAATCACATAAAACTTGCCAAAGAGTTTTCGTTTTCAAGAAATAGGCAAAAAAATGAAAAGCCGTGTTCCGGTAAGACACGCCATTGAATTTTGTCCCGAAATTACACAAGTATAAAATTCTCGTGATGCAAAAAGCACCATCGTATCTTTATGAATTTTTAATCTTCTTAAGTTTGCTACTTTGTGAACCCGAAAATTAACAAA
>JAOBYE010714158.1:0-10940 GCA_025403585.1 Parazoanthus swiftii
GTGGTCACGTGTGAGATATATCTGTATATCTATATATGTTTTTTGGACAACGTTTCCTGGATTGACTGTATATATATATCTATATATCTATATATCTATATATCTATATCTGTATATATCCTCAAGTTTCATTGTGTTCCCGTTAACAGTTAAGGAGCTACGGGCGGCGCGGAATCTCTCCCCTCACAAAGAACCCCAACAAGGCCTAGGTAAGATGGGGTTAAATAAAGAAATTATCCCCAAGCTATCGTGTCCAAAAACTTCTTCAATAGTCTAAGCCAATTGCATGTGGTCACTTGTAAGTTGTGCTAGATAAAGAGTCGTGCCAATTAACCAACTTTAACTCGCTATTTGATTGCTACCACTTCTTGCGGATGCCGTTTGATTTAAAAATTTATCAAGATGTGCTCAAGCCACAAATTGAACAAACATTTATAGGCAGCGAGAAGGTCATAGGAATCGCGACGACATCGTCATCTATGCAAATCAGAAGACCAGCACGACCAAGACATGCATAAAATGACGACCAAATTTAGACACATCTATACAGTTGAAACTCCACCCGGGCTTATGTAAGTCATGACGAAGGTAGAATTCTGTGGCATCCGGCATATGTAGTGAGGGAGGAGTCCAACCAGATCCTGAATAATATCAGCACTTTAGTAACATGGCACCAGCAGCTAGCAGCTACTTACAGAGGCCATTCATCTCAAGCCTTAGCGCTCTAATGGCACCTTTCCAAGATTTCATTAAAAAGGACGACACCTTCGAGTGGACATAAGTGCATAAGAAAGTTTTCGTAACAATCAAGAGAAAACCACTCTTGCCTACTATGACCAACCCAAACAGATCATTCTTCAAGTGGAAGCCTTACGAATGGCCTGGGATGAACCTTCTGCAGGAAAGGAAACTTATTGCCTTTGCGAAAAAAAACCAGACCGACACTGCGTCGCTGTACATGTATGCGAACATTGAAGGAGAGCTTCCAGTTGTAGTGTATGGGTGTGAGCATTTCAGCATATATTTTATGGCCAAAAGTGATCATAAGCCATTACAGTCCATATTCAGTGAAGCATCCGACCTCTGCATTACCCCGCCTACAATGCATGCTCTCGCCCTATGATGTCACTATCAAATGCCGACCAGGGTCACAAATACAAACTGTCGATGGAGAGAATGGAAGTGTACATCTCGTACCTAATTGTGCTGATACACAAATTTTGTCTGGAGTTCTCCAATGCATGAATGCGTGCAACAAGTTGGATTGGAGGCAGTTAAAGATTGCTTTCAAGGAATTAAGTAGAGTGTTTTGGTTGGCCTACAACCATCACGGAGCTGCCTTCAGTGTATGGCCCTATTGGTCATTTCGAGAAGGAGATAACAATAGGACTTTCTGCCCGTCAAGGGCAACCAAGTCGTTATCTTACAATCACTCTAGAGTGACATCCTCACAAAGCAACCCACCAGTCATCCAGGAACCGAGAAAACCAAGCTAAGAGCACGGGCCTCTTTTTTGGGAAATCATAAACGGGGACACTGAGGACATAAAAAATCATGCACTAGCGTGTCACGAATTCCAACCAAAGCAACTCAAAAATCCATTTTCCCCACAGACGTGCCACACTTCTTTGATGATGAGGAGTATTTGATCTTTTCTGACTACTACTCCAATTACCCATTCGTCCCCCAAATTCCCCGAAAACTGAATAGTAGCAATACTGTCGCAAATCACACGTAAAAGCGGAATGCCCGACGGAAATGTTTAAACAAATGACCGCTGCTTGAAAGTATGTTAGCTTTTACCCCGAAGTTGACCAAATTAAAGCAAGTTTCTTGATAATCGAGGCACTGCTTTAAAGTTGACTTAAAGTTATCTTAGTAATAGGAAGCGGTTGCATTGGCACCGCTCAACATACTGCCAGGTTGAATGTGGGGTGCCCCAGGGTTAAATTGTAGGTCCCTTGCTCTTCCTTGTATATATAAATGATTTGTGTAATGTGTCAAAAGAATTAGATTTCGTTCTCTTTACCAATGATACCGATATTTTCTCTTCTTATAAAGGTGAAAATTTTCTTTTTGAAAAACTGAATTTGGAAACGTCAAAGGTGATGACGAGCAAACAAATCAAATTCAAATTTCAAATTTCTTATGGGCTTTCTCGCGATTTAACTTAAGTTGATTATTTTATAAAAGTAATAATTTGTTATTGATTAAATGTAAATGTTAAATGGCAAAAAAATAAACTTGAACTTCGACGTTAGTCACAATCCTATTTACACAATTTATGCTGAACTTAGAAATACCTTCTGTAAGTCAACATTGGCTTGTAGCAGTTCTTCAACAAGACTTGGCTTTATACCCATCTCATTAACAAGGAACTTTGTGAAATTGGCTGGACTCTTCAGAAATTTGGTGAAGTTAAGTTCTGGAATTCAAACAAGTATTTGTTTTAATAGATCATTTCACAGGTGTAGTTTTATCAGTAACTGTAATCTATGAAGTTTAATCGATTGTATTTAAGCTAAATGGCTTGAGCACAACAATGAAATGATTTAAAATTAAAGAGGATTTTTAAACTACCATGTTACAGTAGTAGACAAGTATTAGAATCAGGAAAATGAGACACTGACAACGTGTTAATTGCGACTATCAAAAGCACAAAAAGGTAAGAACTGGGTAATGAGGATACGGGCTGCCACTGGAAAAGAATGAGCGAAAGAATATGAACGTAGGTAATGAGAAACACTGGAAAACTGTTAGGAATAGGGAATTGTAACTGTAGTGCCAATTGATCTCGTTAACAAAAGGCAAAGATGGAAATGAAAGAGTTGACTTGACAAGATGATTATTGTTACAGTTAAATGGCAATGTAAAAAGACAGCGAGTGCACCAGGTCGGAATGTTGATTTCCCTTGTAAATTTAACAACGAAGCAAAGAACCTCAAGGATGCAAATGCCATATAAACCTAAGTGCTCCAGTTGCTTATAATATGTACAAAACTATACAAGCAATTGAAATTATAACAGATTTGATTAGTGACTGAAATGTCTACGAGTTTGATGAGCTGCAGTACAATATAGTTCTTATTATCTGCAGACTTTATTTTCCTTAGCTGCATAAATAAACCATTCCAATTCAATAATTCCGGATATTAGTTACTTTTTGATTCTACATGTATTTCGAACCTGAAGTAGTTGCAGAGAGCTTTTTCAAAAAGTGGATTGGAAACTGTGGATCATCACACAAGCGTGTTCTAGAAGCATTGAAATAGTGTTACATTGTAAACTTCCCGCTTCTGATATTGTAAAAACATAATAACTTTACTATTTGGCTTTTGTTATGTTTCTTGTACTACAGCAGACGTTTCACTAAACGTCAAAAACAAAATTGTTGCATACTGTACAATATGGCACATTGTGGTATAAATTTATAAAACTATACTGATTTTTATAATTCGATCTTTACGAGTTGAAAATTGAGAAAAGTAGTAATTATGTGTATTCTTCTAAAAACAAGAGGCAATCATTGCCGTCACGTCTTACTGGGCAGCTCCAGTGGGGAGAGATGAGAATAAGAGGGGGAGATTATTATAACAACTTAATATTGCCATTGACTTTCTGAGGATCGAGTTACGATACAGTACCACGAGTTGTGTTTCCAAATAAATCAGCCAGCATATTTTGGTCTCTTCTCAGCTGCATGTAGTCGTCATCAATCCTGAGTAAGCGGTCCCTCAGAGTTTTGTTGCCTATCAATGGGAGCGCATCTTCCACCAACTTTATAAAACTGGTGATAGCAAAATTATTTTGTTAACCTAAACATGAGTTGGTCCCCTGCATGAAATGCAATCAGAAACTCCATGGACATCTTAATGGAAAAATCATTAAGAAGTGCACTGTTGTGTACTTAACTACATGTGTTGTGAGTTGCAAGAAATTGTTTCAAGACAATTAGCCATCTGGAAGTTAAGCATGCATGCGAGACTTCTGTGCCAGAATTATAAGAGAACTAAGAAGAAACAAAAGTTCTTAAATATTGCATAAACAGTAAAGTCCAGACCTTTAATTTGTTAATGTAAGAGTATGTCTTTTTTTCCCATTGCATGTTCATGCGCTTACCTTGATTGCTGAATATCTGGTAGGTTTGTGTCAGGGCTGTATTTTTCTTTTGTGTTTCTTACGTCACACACAAATGACCTGGCGAATGGCAACAATCCTGCTGAAGGCATGGCTCTTGGTCGGAAATATGCTGTTGGTAGAATTAATAATGCTATTGCATGAACTGAATTTTAATCACCACATACATGTAATTATATCTGTTCTGAAAGTGTTGTTAGTCAGGCATATATAGGGTGCACACGCATCCCTCTCACAAGCCAAAAAGGTCTGCAGCAGTGTGCTCATTATAATTAAAATGAAGTTTAATGAGGAAATCGATTTTGATGTTACCCCCCTCTCCCTGAAATGCTATACTGTACTGTATGATCTGCTATAGCTCCCCACCAAAATTCCTGGTTTAGGGTCTGTTAGTATTGTTGTTGTGGTGGTCATTGACATTGTTGTCTTCATTCGTGTTGTCATTCCCATAAGTTGTTGCCACGTAGTCAAACCCAGAGTTGCTGTTGACTTTCTCATTGTCACTGTGATTGCAATTGTCATGATTTTCATTACCACTGCTGTTGCCATAACCACTGTCATAGCTCTTGTCACCAGTCATCATCACTGTCAATGACAGTGTTGTTATCATTGTCATTGTTGATATACTTGAAAAGTGTACAAGTTCGATTATTTCCCAAATCAACCAGTCCTGAAAGGTTTCAGTTGGATGACGATAACTTTCCCAAATGCTATTGATTTACGGAGGCCACTTTTACAACAAATAAGATCAAACAATTATAATTAGCAATGTTTTTGGAAAGGTAAGTTTGTAGATATTTACCTACTGTAAGTGTTCTCATTAATTAGTGTCTTCCTTTGTCTGTTTATACTACCGCCTATTTTGAATCACTCTTCACACTTTCTTTGAAAAGGACTTAATACAAAATCATCGGACAAAGGATCAGGGCCGGTCTAGAAATGCTTTTGCCCTAAGTCTGTTGATCATGAGGTGACCTGTACTGTAGTCAATGGAGTGGTCCACAGTCTGTTGATCATGAGGTAACCTGTACTGTACTGTAGTCTATGGACTGGTCCATAGTCTGTTGATCATGAGGTGACCTGTACTGTACTGTAGTCTATGGAGTGGTCCATAGTCTGTTGATCATGAGATGACCTGTACTGTAGCTAGTCTATGGACCTGTCCACAGTCTGTTGATCATGAGGTGACCTTACTGTAGTTTAGGGACTGGTCCACAGTCTGTTGATCATGAGGTGACCTGTACTGTAGTCTATGAACTGGTCCATAGTTTGTTGATCATGAGGTGACCTGTACTGTAGTCTATGGACTGGTCCGTAGTCTGTTGATCATGAGGTGACCTGTATAATTGTAGTCTATGGACTGGTCCACAGTCTACTGATCATGAGGTGGCAGTGTGCTGCCATCCATGAACTCATCCATTGTCTGACAACAAACTACTTAAAACCACTGTTTACAAAGCACTTTCATGCACTGATATCCAGAGTCATGTCACATGCACATGAAACAGCTGCAGCAAATTGCAAACTAAACTGCTACAAACCAGGTTCACCAAACTGTGGAAAGCACCTCAATTAGCTTCCCAATGAGGTCACAGAAATCAAACCTGTAATAGCTAGTGTTTAATAATTCTGTACATAAATTGAACACTTTTGAGGGAGTACATGTACATGTAGCTTGGAAGCTTGTTCTCTTTACGTTAATTTAGATTTTATATTGATTTCATAGTTTTAATTTTTAATTTTATAGAGTGGCATGAAGTATGTACTTTGTATATATGTGTGTATGTACTACATGTAAGGAAAAACAACAATAATACAACAATAACATACCATATATAATTTGATACATTAAAAAATCAATACTCTTGGAGACATCCATGGGTACTTACAATTTGAAATGTGATCTGGTGGTCTTCGCTGCCTGACAGCCACAAGGATAATGAAGAGTACCAGTGGCCATAGCAGTTCAATGACGTTTCGAAGCTTAAAAGCAATTTATTTTAAATTTAATAAGTTCACACTGCAGTTGACACATCATGTCTCCCAAATACTGTATATTACTGAATGTACATGTAAAATTAGTTTAAGAGCTCCTTTGAGCTTCAAAAACCAGTTAGTTCTATCAACTATGTCTCTTGTCTACTAACTTACAGTGCCACAGCTTAGGAATCATTGCAATAAGAATTAAGTTAATAGGCTTTTTCTTTGTAAATGATTTTCATATAACAATATAAATCATAAACTGTATCTTACATTAACTGTAAAACAGACTCATTATATATAACCCTAATTCTAACCCTAACCTCAACCCCAACCCAGTTTAAACAAACATAATCCTGACCACTTCAAAAGTTAATAACTTAATACCATCACCACTAATAGGCATTGCTGTATTCATCATTGTTTAATTTATCAAATGAATGAATCTTCTATCAGTTGAAAAAAAGATGTACCAGCTAGGCTGCAGCTCCAGTCCAAAGTGAAAGGATAAACTGATCGAACTACAAGACTGCAGATTATATCTAAAGGTGGAATAAATTTATTATGACTTAAAATAATGGCAGAGGGCATCACAGGGCTGCATAATATCTAGATGCTCAATCCAAAAACTCATAAAACAAGTGAAATCATGAGTTCATCATGCAATTATCAATGAAACTGAGTGAGTCATGAGTATACATCACTGTACAGGATTGCCACATCTCTATATAGATAAAAGCCAATCTATTATACAGTAGATCTATGATCCAACTCTTGCACCAATGAGTTCTCAGGTGGCTCTTAAGTCCAGAAGCTTTTTGGTTACAAGACAGTGCTTTTGCAAGACCTACAAGGAAAGTAGATGTGGCAGACAAAGTCTGATATCTTGCAAAGATTGATCCAACTGGCATTGGGTTGTTAAATTAAATCTTTGAATAACATATGAATAACCATAATTAATTTTTTTTTGTTAGTCCTAGTAGTGATTTGCAAACTTGAGTGCATAATGGACAGGGGTAAAGGTCAAGAATCCGCACCGTAACGTACTCCAGATACCCTGTCAGTCGTCTGTCGGTCGACTGCCGGCCATCTGTCGGCTGACAGTTTTGTTGATCAAGTGTCGGCCAACAGATGGCCGACCATTGGTGGAGTGTCAGTAAGGTGTCGGTGAAGTGTTGGTGAGGTGATTTCCTAATTTCTTCAATGATATATCTGTTTTTGAAAAGTGTTTCATGTAAATTGTAGGCATGCTTTTGTAACTTCAAGAATTATTTGATACATTTTCCTAATCTTCAAAGTCTGGTACTGTAAGTTATAAGATTCATACCAACTATTTTTCACCGTATAAAATTGTTCTTTGTCATCTTCGATATTATATATTAAACATCAAGTATGACAATTGTTTACACAAGTTTATATGCCTATTATTCAGTATACCCAGTTTTACAACTTTTTGTGTGGTATTTTTTTTATTCCAATCCCTGAGGTAAAATTTCCGCACTCGTCCCTACTTCATTATGCATACAATACGGCTGCAAAAATTCAAATTTTCGTGCAGTGACGGCCGCTAAACTTCAAATTCTTAAGTCGTGAAATTAAAAGATATAATCCTTATCCCAACCCTAACTATTACTCCTAACCCTAACAGTTATTTCGAGAATCTTTGGTTGCTCGTAACGCAAGGTTTACCTTTGATATTTTAGTTTGAAAATCAGTAGCTTTGCATGCCTAATGAAGTAGGGACGAGTACGGAAAGTTTGCCATATAAAACTTTCAATTGACAATCGATTTTAAACTTCTATAATTTTTACAGATGCTCTACTACGTGGTTAAGTTTCTGTGTGATCAATCAGCCGCCCACGAAGCAAATGACGTCACAGACTTCACTTTACGTAAAGTGTTGTTTTACTGCATTGCGCGTAGCTTCTTCCAAAAAAACCGTTCTAAAAACGTCGTATTCTATCTTCCGTTTTCTTAAGAAAAGAAACAGAACATAACATAGCAACTTATTTTAATATGCAACATTCGAATTCATCAGAGAAGTCAAAGAGAGATGATCGAACTATATTGTCGTACTTTGAACTAATCTCATTACTAAAGCTATTTTGGGGAAAATGTGTTCATAATAAATTAGCACGATATTTTGGCAGCCATTAAGAGAATTCATGTTCAAGATGTTGCAAGAATTAACAAGAAATCGCGAAAAGACTGCACTTTAATATAAAGCAGAATGTCTGAGGTATTTTAGGTATCTTCACTATTTGTAAACAACCTGCAACTGTTATCATCAGAAGGACATAAGACTGCTGTTATGTAATCAAGGACTCTCGCAGTCTCGGAGAAAATTTTGAAAAATAGCCTTAATAGGTAACTACGATATAAAAAATTATTGAACAGTGCGGGTGTCAGATTTCAGTATGGCACGGCATGGATAACTTGGTCACATAGATCTGTAGCTACAGCTAAATAGTATATTGGATATATGCATTGTAATATTAAAATTCACAACACACTGACTGCAGATAGATCGCGAAATTACCAGGGTAACATTATTGCTGGTTAGCAAGGAAACGCCGACGAAAGTTTGTCAATTAAAACCTTCAGTTCAAATAGTCGTGCCAAACCCGGAAAGCGAAAGCTTTGCATTGCTTCTAAGGACATTTACATGAATCTGAGATAAACAAATTCTAAAACAGTTCTAGATGTGTTGAAGCTACCCAACAAATAATGTGAATCGGTACTTACTGTCTGTCGTCTTCGCAAAGTGAAGTTCTTCCACACCAGAAGCTTGAGTTGAGTAAAGAACTTCATCTTTCCACACGACTTTAACGCTTAACCTCAGTTGTAATTATCGCGAACGGGCTACGAAATCGGCATCTAAAGGACTCCCGAAAGTTCTTCTGTTAAGAAATTGTATACGTCAGTATACACTGGTTTATGACAGGACCGACAACAACGACGAACCTGCGGTGCCCAGAACCCGGGTTTGCTCGAGTTCGAAGACTGATCGAATGTCACGCACCTTCAAATAACTGCGCGAAGATCTTTCTGTTACTCTTGTCAAGCTGCAAACTTTCAAAATGTTGAGATAGTGGACCAAACTGCAGTTCTATTCACTTTATACCCCTACCTACGTAGATGTACATGTATATCTCGAACATGAATAAGCATTTTTTGCTTGGCCTTCCTTATCTTTTTCGCTAGTGCCCAGGGTACGACAACAAACCGGTACAACAAGTCCGCGTGAAGACTAGCACTAAACAACATGGCGTTGGGATCGCAGGTAAGGGAAATATCATTTGATGCTGAAACCCCAAAGAAAGCAAAAACATTTTAATTTTATGACGAAAGTTTTTTTTGTTTTGAACTTGAATTGAAGGATGATCATATCAACCCATCTCGATTTCCATGCACATAACATATATATAAGTTAACAATAGAATTTTGTCAGCACATCAACTTAACAGTGTAATCAAAAGGGAGAGACTTTTTGAGGAGTAGAGCATACCAGAGTACCAGATTAATATATAGCGCTGGAAGTGGACCAGACAAATATCTACTTTCTGAAGTTCATGGGTTCTGGAAGTCGATCCACATGAAGACAGGATTTAATGCTTCAATGCTGTTTTGTGCACATTTCTCTTGCTAGTAAAATCGTACTGTTATTGATTCTCCTTGCAGCTCTTGCACACATGGCTCAATCTATAATGCTGCTGCCTTGCAGCCAAGATAAGGACAGTCAAGGCTTTGCTGATTGACAGAAACATTTACATGTAACTTGATCATTTTGATCATTTTTTACATGTAACTGATAATCTGTATTGATCGCCAGAAGAAAGACAAAAATGGAATACAGTGTAAATTAAAATTTTTATCAATTAAGGCATTAATTTACACTGTATTCCATTTTTGTCTTTCTTCTGGCGATCAATACAGATTATCAGTTAAGAAAGCAGGATGTATACAGTAGGTAGCTGAATTCCTTTTTAGCAGATTTTAAAAATCTGTCAGGGTCAACAGTAACTTATTATAACATCTGTTTCAAAAGCAAGATTTGTATTTTGTTCTAAATATTCAGTTTTTGTCTTGCTCTTTGACTGGCAGAAGGTGGAGACTGAAGATCTTTTGATATGGTCAAACCCATCAGTCTAAATTTAGACAATGGGTAATTAACCCATTTAGACAAGGATAAGGCAGTGCTATTTAATACTATAATTATAACATTTTAAAAGAACTGCATGTACTTTCATATGATCAAATCACCAGAATATAGTCTTACAAGAACTGTATACTCTCATACAGAATCACCAAGCAGTCTTAACAGTCATTGCCATTTATTACTGAGAGGAAAGGGAATGTAAACTTGTCGAGAAATGATTATTGGAAAGGGGTGTAATTTAGAGAGGGTTGATTTAAGAGGGGCATTTATAATTTAAATGAACCTATTAGAATACATGTATTTTATTAATATGTATATTTGATGAATTATGGTATCTGACTTTGATTAGTTTATACTATTTCAGATATCCTAACACCAAACTTTAATTTACTATGAACACATTGTAAATTCTCCTTATACAGTAAATAGTGGTGTAAATAAAAGCGTATATAAAAGAATTAGGGGGTCACTTATTTGAGGAGGGCATTTACTGTTACAGTATAAGAAAGAAGCATTTATTGAAGAGGGGCATTTTTAAAGAGTTTCACTCAGTAGAGTGACATTTTTTCTGAGAGTGGAATTGATTATACAGTACCGTCCAGAGGTAACGTAACCTGACTCGAGAGTCAGCGAGTCGGAAACCATTCGAGTCATCGAGCGACGC
>JAOBYE010714191.1:0-10939 GCA_025403585.1 Parazoanthus swiftii
CTGTTTCCAGCTTACATCAACTGTCTCCAGCTTACGTCAACTGTTTCCAGTTTACATCAACTGTTTCCAGCTTACATCAACTGTCTCCAGCTTTAATCAACCGTCTCCAGCTTACATCAACTGCCTCCAGCTTATGTACATCAACTGTCTCCAGCTTATGTACATCAACTGTCTCCAGCTTACATCAACTGTCTCCAGCTTACATCAACTGTCTCCAGCTTACATCAACTCTCTCTAGCTTACATCAACTGTCTCCAGCTTACACCAACCGTCTCCAGCTTACATCAGCTGTCTCCAGCTTACACCAACTGTCTCCAGCTTACATTAACTGTCTCCAGCTTACATTACCTGTCGCCAGCTTACATTAACCGTCTCCAGCTTACATCAGCTGTCTCCAGCTTACATCAACTGTCTCCAGCTTACATTAACTGTCTCCAGCTTACATCAACCGTCTCCAGCTTACGTCAACCGTCTCCAGCTTACGTCAACTGTCTCCAGCTTACGTCAACTGTTTCCAGTTTACATCAACTGTTTCCAGCTTACATCAACTGTCTCCAGCTTAAATCAACCGTCTCCAGCTTACATCAACTGCCTCCAGCTTACATCAACTGTCTCAAGCTTACGTCAACTGTCTCCAGCTTACATCAACTGTCTCCAGCTTACATCAACTGTCTCCAGCTTACATCAACTGTATCCAGCTTACATCAACTGTCTCCAGCTTACATCAACTGTCTCTAGCTAACATCAACTGTCTCTAGCTTACATCAACTGTCTCTAACTTACATCAACTGTCTCCAGCTTACATCAACTGTCTCCAGCTTACATCAATTGTCTCCAGCTTACATCAACCGTCTCCAGCTTACATCAACTGTCTCTAGCTTACATCAACCGTCTCCAGCTTACATCAACTGTATTCAGCTTACATCAACTGTCTCCAGCTTACATCAACTGTCTCCAGCTTACATCAACTGTCTCCAGCTTACATCAACTGTCTCCAGCTTACATTAACTGTCTCCAGCTTACATTAACTGTCTCCAGCTAACATCAACTGTCCGTTCCAGCTTATATCAACTGTCTCCAGCTTACATAAACTGTTTCAAGCTTACATCAGCTGTCTCCAGCTTACACCAACTGTTTCCAACTGACATTTGCTGACATCAACTGTTTCCAGCTAACATCAACTGTCCGTTCCAGCTTACATCAACTGTATTCAGCTTACATCAACTGTATTCAGCTTACATCAACTGTCTCCAGCTTACATCAACTGTCTCCTGCTTACATCAACCGTCCCCAGCTTACATCAACCGTCTCCAGCTTACATCAACTGTCTCCAACTGAAACAAAAATCAGCTGACATTTGTAGTTAATTTAATAAGCTTTGGGTATTTTAAATTTGTAAATCAGCATATGAAATTCCCGCAACGAAGAAGGGTTAATATTAATTGTTGTGTTGCATTATTTTCTGAGGCGATCAGTACCCACTGATTTGACTTGAATTGAGATGTGTCACCAGAATTAGAGTAAATTCAAGTGTATTTTTGGTTCCTGTTTTAAACTGAAAAAACTTTACGGTGCCGAAGATGAAATCCATCAGAATACGATCATGTAAAAGAAATACTTTATTTTGCATTTAGAATGCTAAAACACAAAAATAACTCAATTTCATTTAAAGTGAATGCCTCGGCGACGAGCAAGCAGCACGCACCGTTAACTGGTTGGTTTTGCGCTGGGCATTTTTAGACGTAAATTAGCAATTAATTTCTGCTGTAAGCACGAAATAAATGCTATATTTCATCGGAACCTGTTTGCAGCATAGCAACTTGGACTTGGAAAAAGCACTCTTTATCAGATCCCTTTTTTGCCGATATTAAAAGTGTGTAACATTTCCTAACAAACCGGAGCGATAGCATTAGTGCTTACTGAAAGTGCTTGGTACTTGGTACAAGTGACTGTACTCGTGAAAGCTCCTTAACAGACACATCGTATCGTGTAACACTATAAATATAAAAGAAGAAAAACAAGTGACAACAAGGCGGTGTTTGTTTTCACGAATGGCGTTCAAGTTCAAGCTGTCTGTGTCTTATTCTCACGAATGGCGTCAAAATTTGGACTGTGAAAATAAATGCCATAAATAAAACAATATTGAAAAATACTGAAAACACAATTTTGTCACGCGCAAACTTTGGACGACTATTTGCTAAGGAACGGTTTGGTTTTTTGCTTTTTTAAAGTATTTGGCGGTGTTAGCTGTTCGTGTATTCTAGTTGCTTCCTATCAGTTTACGTTATGCTCTATGTTTTGATGTTCAGATTGTATCATTTATATCATGTTAATGGTTTTATCAATGTTATTTTACTACTAATTATTATTCGTATGCCTTTTAAAATGTCTGCACAATCGCCCTTTAAATATTAATTCAAAATTTTGAAACTTTTTTTTATAAACCCAACAAATCAACTCACCGACTGTATCTACTTCTGCGACTTTTTTTGCTTTAGATCTTCATTTTGGCCGGTTTAATCTTTCAGGGTCAAGTGTTATGTTGCAAATATATTTCAAAAACCCAACTTAAGATTCTTCAGCTTTTGAAGTTAATGAAATTAATAGAAAAGTAAAGCAACTTTGCAACTTCTCAAATGTTTTTCGATCAGCGATCGCCTTTTTGCCGCCGCTTTAGCAGATGATAAAACTATTGAAAAAAACCCGAGATATCAGTTTTGATATAAATAAAACAGCGAAGTCAGATTTTTAGGTTGATTTCAGTCGCTGGTCGATTTACTGAAGTTTACGGTCAAGCATTTTTGTCATACTTGATCCCTCAAGGACTTAGTCAGTACAATACTGACAGTATAGTGTGTTGACAGCCGTTTCATTCGCAACGCTTAGCCCCATGACCAATACATTGTAAATGATAGAGAGGAGAATTATTTGTAGAAAACAGCTGAGTTAGTTATCTCGAAAAACAACCTTCGATGTAAGGCTTTATTCCATTGAAACTACTGCCACTGAGCTGGCTGACCTGCCAGAAAACTTCAGTCGTAGACATTATGTCGAGTGTTTCTTGGTCCAAAATACAAATCATAAATTTTATGCGAGACTGAGACAGAGATCTTAAATTGAACTAAAATGAACTGATTTTGAAAGTAAGTAAATGAAAAAACAAATGTTTCGTGGTTAGCTACATGTACGTCTTACTTTAGTCCATTTAGTACCGAAGCAGAAAACGGAAAGCGAATCATCGGCGCGGCTTAAACTTATCAAATTGCCTACTCAAGTAATTCAATCATGGAGGCAAATCCTTAATGAAGTTTGGCGATTCAAATGAGAGAACGAGCTTCTGAAGTAACAATGAATGTTGTTACCTGAATAAGTACAAAGGACGGTTTTTCTTGATGCGTTTTAGGCCCACGAACTGCCCAGTACTCAGATCCAGAACAGTCTGTTTCAAGCGCACTTTGTATTGGTTATAAGTATTCACTGCACTGAGTAATATTTGAAAACAGGATGAATAACTTCCTCTACTCTGCAAGCTCTCACGGCATCATGTACGAGTAGGCGTCTGGAATATTCATCATGGACCTATGTTGACTTTCTTTTCAATCTATAGGCTGCCACTTTGCGACCGCCAAGTTGGCTTTTTGTTAATTATGTTTAATATTAACTTTGTCCGCCATTGCGAGCTGTTAGTTTGCGGTAAATTGCAGGAAATTGGGTACTGAGTTTGGTGCCGTTTTTATCAAAAATTGACAGATTTTCAGAATGCGAAAACACATGCTAGTATTTACAATGTCTCAAAGATTTGTTTGTATGTCACTGCAGGAGACTGTAACATGGAGACACAACAGAATGAAGACACTACTAGTACGGAAGGTCCCTCGGTGAGTGCTCCATTAGTCCACAGCAAATCCACACACAGGCAAATGCGGTGAGCACCACTCATCAAGTTGTTCCAATTATGTTTTTGACAAGTCCGCAAAAATGTTTGCCAATGTAAATTGGTGAAGCAAAGATTGTGAAGATTTTATCTTTTTATGTGTTAAAAGAGAAAGGCTATTACGCTCTTCACTCAAGCGTCAAACTATATAGTGATTTACTATGTTTAGTAATTGTTGTGCTACATAGTTTTGAATGACGTTTTCATGGAGTTCATCAAGGATGTACAAAAACTGCAATGGCGAAACACAACGGGTTTTACGTATATCATATTTTAAAGAGAAAACTATTTTAAAATAGGTTAATCTGTAAATGCGTTGTTATTGGTGGATCGATTTAATGTTGTTAATACAAACAAGAATGACTAGGTAATTTTCATAACCGACTCATGAAAAGTATGCCGTCGAACTTCCCTTTCTGTGATTATAAATATCTTGCTTACTTGAAATCATATCTAGTCCTGGTCTGCTACTTTTCCCATTAGTTATTACTGGTCTCAGAAGAGTTTCGGGGTAGAGTTGTGCTGATATTTGCCTCCCCCTCTCGACACTACCTGTTTGTCAAAGAGCTAGAACATGCTTTGTTCAAATATATAGAGATATCAATATCAATATCAAGTCATTGTTATTGTTACTATTGCATTTCTTTAAGGTTTGGAATAAGTTCAAAGCGTGTAAAAATGTATGACACTTGCATGGCAAAGAACTCACTACCGAGATGCTGTCAAAACCAGCATATTTGCGTGCCACGGCCGTGAGCAAACTGAGTCAATATGCGTACTTATCTTGATCAACTGAAAACTTAACTAAAAGGTCCATAACAAGATCAAGCGATAAAGCACGAGAGCTAAAAACTGTCTTTACAGTCTTTTTAAAGCACAATTATACGGACCAAGGTCTTGTCGGAAAATTGACACTTGTCCAATAAAGTAGATAAATATTTGATCGTGTCAACTTTGGTAGTTTTGCTTTGATATAAAACCTTCGAAATTTTGTTGACAAAATCTTCCAAACCGTCGATACTATGTGTCTCAAACAGGAAATAAACAATTTGCAGTGAGGTGAGCGTGAGACAGGAAGACCCGCTAGAATGAGAACAGCATCAGTGATGTTAGCAGATATGCAGCGAGCGGCTGTTAAGCCAATATTAGTAGTATGAAACATTCATAATATGATGTACGAAGCGCAGGCTAGCTTTTTTTCTCCCCGTTCTTTGGTTGTCAGCTGTTAGAAAAACTGTGTTTAGTCAATAGTCAAGAGTAATAGAAACATTTCTAATTATTATGCTATAAATATAATATAAACTCAGGGCATTTGAAAGCACCAACATTCAACGGCTGGCGTGATAACAAGAGTCAGGAGACACAACGTAAGTGAACCGTGCCACAAGCGGATTAGCATATAACCGCATGTTCGGTTTTTCGAATTGTCAGCAATAGCATGTGTCTTGTTCATAATAAAAAAGATTGGCGTTTATGGACTTCGTACTCATGGACACTCGAAAGTTTAATCGCCAACAGGATATTACAATAAGTACACAATAGAATACAAGTGAACCACAAACATGGTTAGCGCTCTACATGATTCAAAACACAAGATATCATATCAGCAATGGTTCTCTGCCTGCACTGCATGAGTTTCCGACGCTTTTAAAAATGTTGATGTTGAAATCAATAAGCGCGCTCACGCAACTTCGTACAAAGATTTTATTTTGCAAGAGAGACTGCATTGTTCCAGAGAAGAAGACCCCTGCAGAGCATGTTCTGGGACTGTGAAGGAGCCCGCAGCAAGATTCATTACAACAAATATTGATTTAGCAATCAGTGAGACAGCTGAACGATACAAATATCTTACCTGGTGTTTTGAGAACTCCCCAAACGACTGGAAGGCAAACAGTTACGTCTACAGAAAATCGCCAATCCCCCTTCAGCGAATTGCTTCTTGTCGGGTGCGATGAATTAGCAGTCACACGATCTGATTTCAATTATTATTGCATTTTAAAATATTTGACCTTTAACTCAACTTCTTGACACATCCATCGGCCTTTAGCAGAACCATCTTTAGACATTTTTATTCAGATACAGCTGTACAATACAAACAGTCGGCCGAACCCGTATCAGCTACTAAGTTGCTATTTTAATAATTTAGTTGAGAATTCGATGAATACGCACTGAGTTCACCAGTAGGGGCGGATAGTGAACCAACTCGCGCCCGGTCACGTTTTCAGCTGCTGTAAATTTTGACATGTTTTCTGACAGGAAATCTGTCAAGGCATGCCTTTCAAAGTTCATTTTTTTTTCTCAAAATTGCAGGTGTTATAAATACACTTCTTTTATAAGAACCTATTTTATAAGAACACGAGGCTGAGATTTGCCCAAAATTTAAGAACATGCTGAGAACAAACCTAAGGCTGAGGAGAAGAATTTTTTTCGGATGCAGCACAAATTCATGAAAATAATTGATTTTTCACTGTTATTTGTTTCGTTACTGCAAACCCACTAGCAAAATGTACGCGTTACAGCTGCAGCTAATGTTTGTTGCATGTAAAATTGATTGCACAAACGGAAACCGCTGCAGGGAGTATATACATCTTCAGGTCTGACAGAGCAAACGTTTGCTGTATTTGGTGCACATGCATTTTTCCGCTTCCAGGTAGTTTGTACTAAGGGATATTTCCATCCCACTACGTGTGCTAACTGATATGCGGTATGTAAGAACATTTTGAGAACATTTGAGGCTGAAACCCAACTCATTTACAAGAATTTTAGTATAACTATTAGTTAAGTGAAAAAAGAGCCCAAATATATATATATATCTATATATATGTATAGGTATACTATAAACTAATTGCGATTCTGAGCCGTCATTACCATATTATACAGTAATGCGGCTAATTGGGAGAAAATATATTCCGTAATGGCCGAGTCGCGAAGCGACGAAGCCAATACGAAGAATATATTTTCTGCCAACGCCGCAATATAATGTGGCAATCGCAATTAGTTTTGTATCGCGATTTTTTAAAATTGTTTTCCAATAATGTACAAAGACAATTCGACGGTGATTGATTGATTGATGAACTCTTAATACCTCACGCACGTTCCTATAGCAACTGGTGACTTGAGTTGAGCGGGCTGACACGCCGGGAAGATTTTTCCATGTCAGCTTATGTGCAGTTTTCTTTTGATTGTAAGAGCTTATTCAGTTTAGTTTATGGTCAAAACTATTGCAGTACGCGTTTTATAGTCAATACCAAGGATGCTAACCTGTTTCATCAGTTCTTCTGCCAGTGAAATTGCTCATTATGTCGACATGATCTGACAACTCAAGGGACAGAAGCTCATAAGACTACGAGCTTCTGCAAGGAGTTTTAAGTCGGAGAAAATCGGCATGATCTCAACTACGCCTCAAGTTGACATAACAATTGGGAGTGGTTCAGTGAGCTTGCAATCAGTATGAAAACTAAGTATCCGTGGATATTTGTTTTTTGCCGTTGTAATAGATTTAAAATTAAGTTTAATTTGCTGTTCGAGTTGTTTTGAAGTGCTTCAATTGTTCAAACTTTAATGCATGCAGTAAGACCGATTTGTCATTCGGTTGATATCGAATGCCCATGCATAAGCAAAAGACAGAAACATATGATTGAAATAAGTTAGTTCAAAGTTCCCTTTGTCTATATTTGTAGTCTGATCAATCGTGAAATCCCAGTAGGCACAAATAAGTTGATCAGAATCCAGAGATCGGAACCGATTTTTAAACTTGTTTTATCGATACATTGTACCTTTTGGTAATTTTCGCTCAGTAGAAAGCATACAAACTGTCCGTGCAAAGTGTTTCAGAACTTTTCTCTACTTGCTAAACTTTATGTCAATGATTTATCTTAACAAAATAAAATTCTGACTGGTCTCGATATTTTTGTGATCGAGTTGTTGAATTCGCAGAGTTTGAAACCCATTCTAGTGGCTTACAAACCCATCAATCAGACTTTTTAGCCAATTCCACATTATATTGCGGCTCTCTCTTCGAGAATTTTAACTGGATACTAACTGAAATAATAAAAAGGTCAATATCAGTTTACTAACGGATTCACAATTTTGAAAATTCAGATTTTACTAACTAGACCACGTAACTAGTGGATCATTGTGGTTGATTTTTAGCAATATCAAAGTGACATCAACTCTTAGGACATTGAAATTATGTATTTAAGTTGACTGTTGACTATAAATCGACATTTTTGAGGTTGTGATCGATCATTTATACTCTATTTTATAAACCGTCTGTAAAGCGTAATTAGGGCTGAGGCTGAATGTACACACAATACATTTACAATGTACAATTATGTCTAAGTATGTTTAGATGGGTGTGCATTTGTTATCTTTCATTCACACAAACTAACCTGAAGCCAAAATACTAGTTACGCAACGCTTTCGAGTGGGATACCGTGGAATATGCCAGGCGTTATTTGTGTTTTCCTTGGACATCCACGAATTAAACTAACTCATCCCACGCCTAAATATTTGTAAAAGTTTAGGGAAATCTTTGGAAGAGCGCGGAAATTTTCCGCAATTTTCGGAAAACTGTCCCAAACGGTTCAAAACAGAGTAAACAGTTTTGAGGAGTTTTTATAATTTTGTAAAATTTTGCGAAAATTTTCGGAAGTCTTTAGAATTAGGTTCTCCGGAATATTTTAGAAAACTTTAGAAACGGTTCAAAACCGTTTTTCAGGAGTTTTTGTACTTTTAAGAGTTTTCGAAAAATCTTCAAATTTTTCGGAAGTGTTCGGAAATCATCGGAAAAGTTCCGGACGTGATCAAAACTGTTCGTAAACGTACGCAAGGTTGAAAAGTATCGGAACTGATTCGGGAAGACTTCAAAATTATAGGACGCCAGTGCAACGGCAATTCTGGCCTCTGATTTTCAAGGCATGGAAAAAATATAGTACGTTACAATTTTGAAACAGAATCGAGTCCCTGTCTGCCGTCCAGAAACTGTTTGCCTTGAGAGATACGAGGTTTGCCTTTTGATATACATGTAACTGCAAATTGAGTTTGTAGCATTCACATTTTAGTTGCCAGCACTGTAGGCGATGTTGCACTTATGATATTAGCCTGGAAACAAGTTATTTCCTTGATTGTATCCAAAATAAAAGCTCTTCGTCTTTCCTCAGCCTCAGGAGTAGTCTTAGTACGCTCTTAAATTCTGCATGGACATTTTTCAGCCTCGCGTTCCATTAACATGACATTACATATTTTTCAAGTGCTCCAGGCGGGGCTTTTCAGCAACCTGTTTACATCAAGTATATGGCTCAGTGATTGAGGGTCTTAGCCAGACCGCTATCAGCGGTTCACAATGATTTTCTGTCCGAGACATTAAGTTACGCCCTCAGTAAACATACCACAACGCCGGGATTACCCTACTCTTTTCGAGAATTTCGTGATAGAATGTCGAGAGACTAGACCAACTGCTTAACGTCCCTGTCCACGGACGGTATGGCGAAAGAAGGTCGTCCAAAGTTCAAACCTCGACCAAGCCGGGAATTGAACCCGGAACCTCCTGGTTGGCAGTCAGAGATCCTTCCAAATGTGCTAACTTCGCATACACAATCATATAAAAAAGGTTCTTATTAAAAAAAGAGTGTAGATACCACTTCGACAAGAATTTCTTTCTAAGACCAACTAGTAGTTCATGATTACACTCCATCATAAAATAAACTCATCGCCAACATCCCCAAGCTGCATATAGCATAGATTCTTATCTGCAAGCCAAGTAGTTTTCAGTTTTACTTACGAGGCATTTTGAAAAAATAATGAAGATAAACTGATTTGTGTGAAGCGGGCACAAATTTTTTTGTTTATTATTTACGTACACGTTTGCAAACCAGAGAGGACAGATGAACTAGTTTGTGTCCAGCGGGCAACAAAGTCTTTGTTTCTTATTTAACGAACCATACACGTTTGCAAACCAGAAGAGTAGAGGGCGAAGGTGACACTGAAACAAAATGAGGGCACCGCGGCCGAATTCTGTACTGTAGTCAGCCAAGTATGTGTGTTTGACGTGATATCGAAACACGTATGTATTTTCACTTTCTAAGGACTAATATTATATAATAGGTATTATTGCATTAAAACGGACTGAAATGTGTTAACCGATAATTAAAAAGAAATCTTTATCATGTTCAAACTAAATTTAACTAACTAAAACAAAGTCGCTGGTTCAGTGTTCATGCAGAAAATGTTTGTAGATGTGATTTTTACTGTTAACCAATTGTACTTATAGCATATGAAGACACGTTTGACGCGACAATAATTTTAATGTACTGGTTGTCAGTATACTGTATTTACATGCTGTAGCTCGGGCAAGTAAAAAACCCAGCCAATTCAATACAAAAAGGCATATAAGGGTGACTTCTCTGTTCAAATGTAAGCATCAGCTGTTATATTTTTGTGCGATGACGGTTACCGTATAATAAGTGTTTTAATTGTGCGACGATAGATATGGACGTGTTAGATGCTATGTGCCCTATGATAGATATCATATATACGTGTTGGATGTTATGTGCGCTACGAAAGATAAATTTTAAACATGTTGAATGTTACATGTATGCGCTCTACGATAGATTATACGTGTTAGATGTACGTACTCTACGATAGATAGATATCTGTTAGATGTTATGTGCCCTACGGTAGATATATACCTGTTAGATGATGTGTACCCTACGGTAGATACATTTTATACATGTTAGATGTTATGTGCGCCACGATAGATATATACGTGTTAGATGTTATGTGCACTTCGGTAGATATATACGTGTTAGATGTTATGTGCACTTCGGTAGATATATACGTGTTAGATGTTATGTGCTCTACGGTAGATATATACGTGTTAGATGTTATGTGCTCTACGGTAGATATATACCTGTTAGATGTTATGTGAACTTCGGTAGATATATACGTGTTAGATGTTATGTGCTCTACGGTAGATATATACCTGTTAGATGTTATGTGCTCTAC